>NW_019014399.1:97803-129309 GCF_000150535.2 Carica papaya | reverse complement strand
ATCCTAGAGTCATCCAATGTGATTTTGTGGGATACTCAACAATAAAAATTCTTTGCATCTGCTGATGTCACATTTGTTGAGAAGGAATCATTCTTTGATAAGTCTTATCTTCATAGAGAGATATAAGGTAAGATTAGTAGCCAAAAAATCTACTCAAACCTATGGGATTAACTACCAAGAGACATTCGCACCTGTTGTAGAGATGAATATGATACTTATCCTACTATTCTTAAATACTAACTTTAATTGGTAATTGTAGCAGTTTGATGTGAAGAATGTAATCTTACATAAGAAATTGGAAGAAGAAATTTACATAGAAATTTCCTCTAAATTTGCCGAGGAAATAGGAACGAACAAGGCATGTAAACTAAAAAGGTATGGTACGGACTCAATCAATCTCCTGGGGCACAGTTGGAGGAAAGTGATGTTCTCCTTGCAATCTAGGCAAAATCAATGAGATCACAACCTGTTCATTAAACAATCAAAATGTGGGAATCACAACCCTCCTGGTATATGCAAATGATATGATTGTCATAAGAAATGATGAAAAAAAATATGGTACTCAAGCAATATCTAACTAGAGAGTTCGAGACCAAAGGATTTGGGCGATTAAAATATTTCTTTGGGAATAGAAGTGACCCATTCAAAGTGTAGAATATCATCTCACAACAAAAATGTGTCATAGATCTTTTGAAAGAGACTGGCAAATTAGATGCAAACCCACTAACATACCAAGTGATCTTAACCATAAACTGAAATTAGCAGAAGAAACACACATATGGACAAGAAACTGTACCAAAGATTAAGGGGAGAACTACTATACTATCGCATACCAGGTAAAGTGAGCATGGACCATGAAGTTGGCGGCCAAGGAAGACTCAAGGGAAATTTGCACACTTTAGATGGATTTGGGTCACTTCGAAAAAATATTACAATGCCAAGTGGACCCATTACAAGAGGGAGAGCAAAAAGACTCTAACAGGCTTTCAACTCTTCTTCCAAGAATGGATCAATGAGGAGGATGGATTTGGATCACTTAATTAAGCCGAAAAGAAGAGGAAAATAAATCCATCAATCCAAGTATATTATGGTACATACACCTCAATTTAAGTGGAAGAGGAAAAATAAGCAAGAAGAGAAAGGAAATCTTTCCATAAGGGATTCCTTCTCCCAAACTTGCAAGGAATCTTCTTCCTTAAAGGGAGAATCACTCAAGGGTGGATTTCCTTCCTAAACCACATAGGAAATCAAGAGAAAGAGGAAAACAAATCCTATGAGAATGTCATGGATTTTGGGAGGATTATGAGAGCAATTAATCCTTTCTCAAACTGGTCATAATCTTCCTTAATTCCTCCCCCAATCATCTCCATAATTAATTAAGATCCTCCATTTAAAAGGTTTCCACAAAGGGAGATCATATCGACCTAATTTTGATTGTAACCCTCTTAATTCTTAGTATTTTCTCATTTAAGTTTAAATTTAATCTTCTATGTAATCCCTACAATTGATTTAAAAGATTTATTTTCCTTATACTGTATATGAGCTACTCTATAAATAGGTTTTTCAATTTCTAATTATAATCATTCAAGTTTATATCAATAAAATTAAAGAATTAGTTTCAACTACTGAGTTGTTTTCTATCTCTTGTTGAGCAAGAATTGTCAACTTATCAAGATATTTTTATTGCCTTTTTTTATTCTTTTAATTTTTCAATTATTTTAGTTTCTATTACTCTATCGATAGCGAATTAAGTAAGAAGGGTTTATTATAGAATTCAAGTCTTCGGTGCTTTAATGAATATTGTGTGAGTTCAGCATTACATCAACGATCCTGAGTTCTACATCACCAGGTCAGTTGCATATGCAATTAGCAAGGCGACCCAGTTCATGCACAAACCCATGAGTACACATGCAACCTATCTAAAGGATAATTCGCCACTTGAACAGTACTCCAAAAAAAGGAATTATCTATAAAAGAAACATGAACTACTTCTTGAGACATACACTAATACGGATTATGCAGGACTCAATTATCAACAAAAGACCCTCTTCTAGATATTGCACCTTTCTTGCAAGAAATCTGCTAACTTATAGACGTAAGAAGCAAAATGTGGTAGCCCGGTTTAGTGAGGACTCAGAGTTCAAAAATATGACTCAAAGAGTGTACGAGCTCTTGTTGAAGATGATCTTAGAAGATTTGAAAATTCATTTAGATGGACCTGTGAGGCTCTATTGCGACAAGAAGTCAGAAATTAGCATCAGTCATAATCTAATACAACAAAACAAAATCACGCACATTGAAGTAGATAGACAATTCATCCAAAAAAATTCAGACAATGGATTAACATTCACTTTATATATTTCTGCACTTTTGCAACTTACTGATGTACTGTCTAAGGAATTTAGAAATCCTAAATTTCTGACAATTATTGCCAAGATGAGAATAGATAATATTTATTCATCAGCTTGAGAATGAGCATTAAGAAGTGTATTTTAAAGTTAAAGTATGGGTTAACGTACAGGGTACACTTGTAATATACCATTTCTTTTTAATTAATTGTATTTTCTTGTATTACTTCCATTAACTTGCCTATATAGAAATCTAATAATTTAATAAAACATACAAATTCTTTTTTCCACAATAAGAATAGATATTTTTTAACAATGAAATATATTTATTATTGTAACATGATGATAAGCCCCATAAAAACACACTCATTCGAATGTTTAAGAGCATTTCGGGCCTGAGAATGATCTAATTGGTATTAATGTAGAGAATGAAGTGATCGACTTTCTTGTGGGGTCCATAGGTTGCTCTAGGCTAGTTTGGCACATTGTCTATTTAAGTGTCCCCTTAGGGAAAAAGCTTAAGAGGGGTGACTTTTGGGATAACATGGGGACAAAAGTGGCTAAGTGGTCAGAGAGTTGAAAAAGGGGATTCTTTTCATTATCAAGGAGGTTTACTTTGAATTCTTTTTTACTATTATCCCTGTTCACAATCCCTTGTGGCTTAGCTAATATATTAAAGGGCATTATGTGAAAGTCTTTATGGGCTAGTGCAGGAGAGGACAAGAAAGAACGTATCTCTATTGGCAAAATGGTTTTGTCACTTTCCACACGAACTGAATTCTTTGTGACATAAGGTGATTAGAAGCATCCACAAAAACGGAAGGGATAGGTGAAGGACATCTTCGCTGCAAGTTCCACTACTCATCGTAGTCCCTGGAAATCCATCTCCTAGGCTCGAACATTGTTTTCTCTACTTACCCATTTTCAGGTGGGAAATGAATCTAAAATATTGTTTTGGGAGACACTCGGGTGGGAGACCAACCGTTACCATCCAAATTTCCTCAATTATACATACCTTTCCACCATGCACAATGTCCATACATCCACTTTCACTTTGAATACTGCAAGAAGTTTCTCTTGGAACTTCGACTTTACCCGGCACCCATCCGAGAAGGAGACGCGATATCTTTTCATTGTTATACCTTTTGAGCAATTCATCTCTCGCCTCAACCTGATAATAGAATTTAAATCCTTGAGCCATCATGGTTGTATACATGTAAGTCTTCCTTTAATCACCTCACAAACGACCCCCCCTCAGCCAATTTCGCATTAGCAAGGTATTTTGGGGGGCTTCAGTTCCATTAAGGTAAAGGTGTTCTCTTGAACTCACTTTCATCAAAAGCTTAACATAAAAGATGTGCTTCAAATTCGTCAACCAAATTGAGCTTTATCTCTAGAATATATGCTTCATGTGTTTCGCGGTGGAGAAGACTCACTCTCACTTGTTTCTATATTGTGCCATAGCTTGGAGGTCTTGGACTAATTTTGTCAGTAATTTTTAAGCTGAATTGGGTTAATCCCTCAAATGGGGAACTCTCCTATGCTCTTTTATTCATGGAGAAGGATCAAGGAACGTGCCAAGCCTCTTCAGCGAGGGGCTATATTTGTTGGGTTGTGGTGTTTATAGCTATCTCGAAAGAGGCAGATACTAAAGGACCATCACACATCTTTTTGTGAGTTATGGGAAACTATCTTTTTAGCTACCCTCTGGGCTAAAGTACACGGGCACTATCATTGTACTAATATTTTAGCACCTTACCATAGTTGGAATGCTATTATTTACAACTCATAGGCCAGTATCACTTTGTTGTTATTTTTTTCTTCTTTTTGTTTTCATGATTTTCTAAGGGGGGTTTCTTAATTCTTTTAGTATACATTGTATTGGTCCCTTCTTCCTAATAAATCTTCTTTTATCTAAAAAATAACAAAATATTTATTTAATCATACTGTTTACTGTTACTATTAAAATATGTTCATAGATGATTTTCAGCACAAACTTGGCTTAAGTATGTCCATTGATAGATTTTAACTCATTTCAACAAACGTTAATTTTCTTCTAAAGACCCAAGACATGCGTAACTCTAAGACTACCTGACCCTCCAACCCATCACTCATCAAGCCCAAACTTAGCTTAGATTATTTTCCACCACAGTTTGTCCTCACAATTCATGCCCCTACCACAATAATTTTACAAGGAGAGCTTTATTTAAATTTACAATAGATCTAATGCCAAGCCTGACCCTTTGACAAGGGAGCTTAACATAGGCCCAAGCCATTAGGTTGAACCTCTTTCATTCTTTAGAATCACTCCATAAAAAGCAGCATGACAATGCCTCCAGCTCCTTTCCCACGCTAGCTATGATTGCAAGCAAAGACAAAATAAGCAAGTTAGACAAAGTACATTTATCAAGAGTATGCCCCTTTGGATAAAAAATTCCCTTTTTTAATCTGCCAATCTCTTCTCAAATCCAGGCACCACAAGCTCCCATACAACTTTGCCTTTGAACTTCTTCCCAAGTGGTAATCCCAAGTACTTAAAAAGAAGAATGGCCACCCCTATAGCCCAACATGCCAGCAAAAGCCTCCATATTTTGGCCCTCCCCAATGAGCACCAACTCGTTTAGACAAATTGACCTTAAAGTCAAAAACAACTTTGAAAAAGAGGACGCATCTAATGGTAAGGACAGCCTCCTAATTAGGCCTACAAAATAAACGTGCTGTCAACAAAAAGCAAATAGATAATCACCACCTCGTTATGGATCCTATAAGTACGCATATCGTACCCATTGTTAAAGTGTATCAAAGAAAGACGAAGAAACCCACAGCCCATACTTAATAGTCTATCCATAGTCTCCTAATTTTGTGGTCAGAAGTCCAAGTGTTCCTTATGGCCTTTTACCAAGTGTGCCTTCAGAAATTCTGTATATTGCAAGTGCATGATTTGAACATCTTAGCAGTTTTGACTAGGTCTAGGAATAAGATAACAAGAGGTGGATCCTAATTTCTATGCAAAAGAAACTGCTTTTTACTTATGCTGTAATAAGTTCCATTCACATCTCAATAATTATTTCGTATTACACTATGGGTTTGACTTGGTCTAGGAATAAGATAATGAAAGGTGGTTCCTAATTTCTACGAAAGAAGAAACTGCTTTTTTTCTCAAGTGTGAGTAGACACCGTGAGATTGTCTGTTCTCTATCAATGAACCCATAACTTAGTTTTAATATAGGCAAGGGAAGAAAAACCAAGAATTGAAGTTTACTCACTAACTATTATGTTAACCGACCTATAACTAGATCCTTAAAAAAAGACTCCATAACACCGCCTGCCCTCCTTTGCCCATAACCAACCCCTGAATCAACCATTTTTTTCCTTACTCTGATAATCAATTTGTTAAGGACCTCCACAATAATGATAAAAAGAAGAGGAAAAAAGGAATTCCCTTGTTTTAGGCACATCATAGAGTAACAATAGCTAAAAAGGAGTTGAAAGAAATATAAGTTTTCATCCACGAGGCATTATCATTCACTAAACAAAAGTCTCCTTAACATGCAAAACAAGAAGGCCCAAATGGTCCAGAATAAAAAGACATCATTCTCGGTTAAAAAAGTTTTTCATAATAATTTTGTTTTTTATTTTTAATTTATTTAGATTAATTAGGTCCGCTTAGACCTTATATTATCTCAGTTTCCTATTTAGGCACACAACTCTAGAATCTTTCACTGTAAGTATACATCTTTTTCCTAGTTGTGGAGTAGGGTAACTTTTTCTGACACCTTTATGGGCCAAAGCACATAAGCATTACTCTAATACAAGCATATCACATTACACTGCAATTGGGACGCATTTATTTTCAGCCAATAGATTGTATCCATTTTTTCTCATCCCATGAGGGGAATGCTAGTTTTCATTTTCCTTTTTTTTCCTTTTTGTATTTTCTTCAGAAGTATGTACTATTCTCCAGTGATGTATCTTTTTTCTCTCCTTTCTCAATAATATTTCACCTTTTATCCAAAAAAAAACGAGAATATCTTAGATTTCTTCTTTTATACATTTTCTTATTAGTTATAATTGATGCTTAGATAAAGACTAGTAGCTATCAACAAAAAAGGACATGATGATAAATTAAGACATCCTTTATTAGGGTTTTATTCATTTTTATTTCTCTTTGCGTTTGTTCTTTTTGTTATTATTTTGTTTAAACCTATCTAATTATGTCTACTACTCCCTATATTTCTTCACATTGATCATCTATTTCCTCTGCTATACCTCTATTCTTGTGTTTTTAACCTAAACAACTTATTTTTCTAAACTATCCATTAGACAAGTTAGTTTAACCACTACTGATCCTACATCAACAAGACATTACCGTAAGCATTTTTCATATCAAGTTTGCAAATCAAAACCTCCATACCAAGTCTCCACGTAAAGTCGACCACTTAATAGCAATTAGGATAGCACTCAAAATATGTCAGTGCTCCATAAAAACATGTTGAACATCAAGCAATCCTTCTTACTTCCACATCCACAAATTCTGCTTATTCCAGACTCTGTTTCTATGGTTAACATGTGAAGCTTTTTCGAAATCTTTAAACTAACATGCTCATTCACCCAAGCCTCCTCCAGCCACTCCTTAATGCTATTCGAGAAAGCATGGACCTGTAGTAATTTGTTTTCAAATCTAAACGAACAGGGCTGCCACCTAATCATACCACTATCCAAGCAAAAGAGAGATTGGAAATAGCATGTGGCAACAATTTCTGCACCAATCTTGGAACTTGAGAATTAAAGCAAAAAGGACAAGAAAGCAGTCCATTCTTGAAAACGAGGCCTCTCCTTAGAGTTGAACCAAGTCCATTTCACCAAACAAAGGGAGATCAATGAGGCAGAGCCCATCCAGAGAGTCCTTAAACTCTTATAACAAACACAAGATGAGCCTCTCCTTACCTCTCATGAAAAAGTAGTACTAAATTAAATTAATATCAAGTCATCAAGGAAAATCCCACCTACTGCGAGTGACCAAGTAGTGTGTCACCTCGAGATCATTCCATAATGCCTCCCTATATCAGTCCTCACTCTACTATAAACCTTTCTAAACACCAACACCAACTCTGACACCCTGCATTTCAATATGTTAGGAATAGAACATTGGCCTCTACACAAATCCAAAATCTCCATTCTTGGTCTAATTCCACATATTACCAGTGCCGCCCACCGCCCCAACCTATAGGAGAGCCCTAACCCATGATAAGCTAGGTTGGTGGGGAAAGCAGCAATCTTCTTGAAAACAAACAATCTCAAGATCCCATTTTGACAACTCTTAACCGTCTTCTTGCTAGAATCATTCAAATCCATCAATTGTGGAGATTGTCTTTTGAACATAAGGATTCAATCTCTAACACACCCTTAGCACCCTTCCCATCATTTGCCCCTTCACACAATTCACCAAACTACAAAGTCTTCTAAGCTATCTCGCTTTATCCACACCCACTTTTTTCTTTGTTAGAATTTTGGAGTTTTAGATGCCCCTTTCCACCTTTACTACCTTCCAGCGCCAGAAACAAATTAATAGCTTATTCCTTAAACCCTCCAAAACTAGACTGCAACAGTTGGGTAATCCTAACAACATTTTTCAAAACCCGTTGAAATGCCTCAACCTGAATCTTTTCCTCAACCAAGCACCAAAGCCACTATTTTTCCTATTCTTATAACAACCCTTCTATTGGCCATCACCATTGGTTTCAACCTAAAAATTGTCATTCCCACCACAGCTAGCGGCAACACTCATTCCACCCCGACTTCAGACCAAGAAGAAGAGTAAAAGTCACAAGACCAAGTGAGACCCACAAAGCTACTCCCTAAAGGAGGAGATTTCTAAGGGCTTCTAAGAGGTATCTTTGCCCACAAAACCTGATATATTAGAAAAATTCAATAAGAAAACAACAAAATAAGAATTTCAACTACATATACAAAACCTAAACTAATAACACATATATCTAAATAGTCCCAAAATAAGCAAATACCGTTAATAATATCATAATGATAACAAATATCTCATAATAATGAAATATGTTAATTCTATAATATTCCTACTAAATCAAAGGTAGAGGCATTAATACTAAAAGAAAAAGTATTCTTGAGAGGATGCCAGCATTCATGAGGTGCATGGAGTTTTAGCACACACCTGAGAACTGATGCTTTTGTGTGTATGTACAACTCCTTTTGGTTTACCAGTTGTACCACTGGTGTAGACAATCAATGCTGGATCACCTGTACAAATGAGAATCATATGAAACTAATATGATGAAACGAAAAGTTGAAAAACTGACCAAAACTTACATGAATTCACCAGAATTCATGTAAATGAATATAACATTTACTAATAGTCTTACCTGAGTTCTCAACTTTTCCTGGAAAGCTCCCATATGCATTTAGGAATCCAGTTTGTGACTGATCATCTACGTTTATCTGTGACAAAGTGCTAGTAACATGTGGAATAAGAGAAAACTTGGCAGCACTTTTAGCAGCAACACTTTGCATAGTCTCCTTGTAATCTTCAGTACTCAATAGCATAGACACATCCTAAACTCAAACAAAAATAAGACTTCTAATTAATCCAAGATGAAGCTAGAGAAGTTTCCATACCAACAATTCAGCAGGATGGTGTGAAATGAAGCCAATCTCAGTATATAGATTGTCCCCATCGCCTTACACTTTCTAATAAAAACACTGCACTATCTTTGGTCAACTTCTACAACAAGTTGTCAATCTTCTGACCACCAAATATCATGGTCAAAAGGTGACTGTGGTCAAGAGTGATTGCAAGTTCGAAACATGCAGGGATCAGGATTTCAAGTTTATACAAGTATAAGCAGGTTGACGAGGACTTAGAGCTTATATAACAAGTATTACAAGGTTACTTATTACAAATAGTATTTCTAGTTGTGTCATTGCCATTCATAAATTTAAAATAGAGCATATTACTGGCTACAAACCACACTTCACAACATCAAGAGTGCAAATAATCAAAACAAGCGAAATAGAGGTTCTTCAGTTCATACAGAATCATTCATCACGTGCAAAAGTTCAGCCTCCGGATAGCTGAGTGCAAGTGGAACTGCAACACCTCCACTAAACCAAGTCCCTAGTACTCCCGCAACAAATTCAGCAGAAGGATTAGCCACAATTCCAATTCGAGCTCCACCGAGATTCTCATACTCTGTGGCATCATCAACTGCCACAGATGGATGACCATGCTTGCTACTTTCACAACTCTGAAATACGACAAGTAAGCATAAAAAAGTATTGATTACTTATTCAAACTAGCAAGAGCCTTAATAATATATAATGGCTTAAGTTTAGACTACGTAAATCTACTAGAAATTATTATTTTTGTTAAACATAAAACTATTGTATTCTTTAAGAGTCTATTATCATAACTTTAGTCACTTTAGGGTTTTAGTATTTTCAGCATTTAGTTTTCCTATTTTTATTATTAATAGTGCTACTTGAATCTTATTAGTATTAGTATTTCTTACTCTAATCCTATTTATGAAAAGTTTCATAGGAAGCATTATAAATATTTATGTAATCAAATTTTTCAACAAAGTTCAGCCATTCAATAAACTACATTGAGAGATCTCAATTTTCTTGTTATGTGATGCAATCAAACCTTATTTAAGACTTCTTAGATGTGATGTCTAAGTTTGTATCCCCAAATCTTCAAGTAGGCAAATTATCTTTAACTTGTCATATATTAGTTGATATGAAACTAAAAGTTATATACACTAAATTCACAAAGTACTATACCCCAAACAGTCACAGATCTGTCTGGACAAAAAGAAAATGACAGAAAAGTCACGCACACATAAAACCTTAAAAGCTGTCAGCCAGTTCACCACCAACAACGCCCCTATCACCAGTCTTACAAGACCACATTAAGCAACTCCATGAAGCCCCACCACTTAACTCTGTGAAGCTCCAGCCCAGTAAGCGACACCATTACTCGTTGCCACAAGTTCTCCTAATCACTGCCTCCCTCGATCTTGTCCTTTCTGCAGTCGTGTCTCGCACTGAACTTGGTTTACAACCCCCACCTCCAATCGATTTGACTAACATACCAAGCCCCACGGAAATAGAAAGAAGCTCCGGCTCAGGCCCCAGCTTCTGGCTCTCTTGATCAGGCCGTCGTATTTTGGGGAGGCAACTCCCGAAGCAGGGAGCCATCCTAGACCAGCAGAATTAGATGAACGAGCTAAAAGTACTATTCCCTTTATGACCTAAAACAAGCCCTACCAAACTATTTAAAAAAATGAAAGCTGCTTGCCCGGATGATCACCGCTCCACTACTGCTTACTCTGTTTTCCTTAGCACCAATTTTCTCTCTTGGAGCAAAAAGAAAGAAGCGACTGTGTCCAGGTATAGCGCCGAGGCCAAAGATAAAGGCTATCTTCCACATCATCCAATGACTAAAAGCTGGTGTGTTCATGCATTTATTACCCACAAGTGGGCATTGTAAAATAATGCTATGTTTTACATTTTCACACCAAGTTTGACCAAACCAGTATACCCAAACCAATTCGGTCTCCTTCAAGACCAGTTTTTATCAGTTCAAAATGGTTCCAAAAACTTTTTCTCTTTTTTTTTTTATTTTTATAGTCAACAAGAAAATTGAAGGCTACCAATCCCCTTTCGAAACTTAAGTTATTGGGTTATCCATATACTTCACATGTTCTAGTAATTCACATGGCATTACCATATGTTATAAGTCTTGGATAAGATTCCAATATTATAGGAAATTTGTAAATATATGGAATGTTAAGGAAGAAAAGAAGTCATTCCTTACAGATGAGAGAATTGACAAATCTTTCTTGGTTGTGGTTAAGTAAGCCAAGCAGTTAAAACAAAGAAAGATTGGAATCATTCTCCAATGTTTCAAACCTTATTCCATTGCTAAAATAAAAGAAGTTTGTCATTTATGAGAGTTCTTGCTAGAACCTTATTTCAATCTCTGCATCTAAAAGACCCAATCTTTTTAAATGTAACCACATTCAAAACTATACAAACTTTCTTAAACACATAACATGAGCCTTTTGGTAACTCAGTATACTTTTGTTTCTATTCGTCATGGCACCTATAATGATTCAATCTTATGCGTTGTTGTTCCTAAAATATTTGCATATATTCTTCTAACCCGGCCTTGACTTTATGATTGACGTATTCAGCATGATGAAACTACCAACACTTACCATTTTATTCTTGGCGTAAAGGATGTATTCTTCAAACCTATGACTATATAAGAGATGAATAATATAAACTTCCAAAAATGTATATAGCCAATAAGAGGGATATACATCATGAACCGATTTCCTCTCCAACTAGACATCATGAACCGATTTCCTCTCCCACTAGACATCATGAACCCATTTCCTCATTTGCGTGGCCCACAATGATGTTGTCTGGAGCTTTCGCTTTTCTCATTGTTTAACCGATAGGGAGACGAGATTTCTTTTTAAGATAAAAGGAGACTAAGGATTTAATCGGCCTACTCCATACATTAGTTACCTATTAATCTTCATAGACACCTAACCGTCGACGATAATCTTCATAATCTTCTAGTCTCTGTACTTGCAAATCCTATTTTCCACATCTGACTGATCACCCTACTAGCTCCCAAAATCATTATGTTAATTTGTTTGGGAAGAGTAAGGTTCCCTCTAAGATTAATATCTTTGTACAGATAGTAACTATTAACAGGCTTAATACCCATGACTTATTGCAAACGAGTCAACCAAATCGAGCTATCTCTCCGGACATTTGCTTTATGTTGACAGTGTGGGAGACACATGCTCACCTTTTTTGGCATTGTGAACTGGCATAGAGATCATGGTCAAGGTTATTTGACCTTTTTGGAATCCACTGGATTGCAACCCTTTGGTGGAATGCTTTGTTCGCTATCATTTTTTTTAAATAAAAAAAAAAGCTTTGTTCACTATCATATTCAAGAGGTAGATACTGTGTTCACTAGCATATTCAAGAGGTAGGAATGACGAAGAAGACGAAACCACTTCAAAGAGGTGTAATTTTTCTAGGATTGCGGACAATTTGATTGGAAAAAAAAATCAAACAATTTTGAGAATAGGTGTTCTCCTCAAAATTAGCAGAATCATATGCTCTTTCAAGCTTCTCTTTGGCGCATGGTCAACTCCTGGATATGACCTTTTCAGAACTGAGGCAGTCATCAACGACCTCTAAGTTGTGTTTGTGTTTATTTCATTTTCATGCACAAATTATATTGTCCTCCTTTCTTTTTAGAGAAGTTGAGGAGGATACCTAATTCTCCACATTTTTACCTTTTCATTCTTTACCTTTTAATAAAGCTTCTATTCTTCTCCCGAAAAAAAAAAAAAAAAGAAAAACTACTGGAATATCAATGTTTTACATCCTCCATTACTTTAAAACTCCAGAACAAGTTTTCTCCAATGAGAGGAGAATGATTCATATTGACTTAAGTTTAGATTTTGTAAATTGATTTGAAATTAAATTTTTTTAAATCTAAAACTAGTGTACTATTTATGAATCTTTACTATAATTTTAGTAACTTCAGAATTTTATCCTTTTTGACATCTAGTTTTCCTATTTTTGTTATTAATGTTTCCTAACTTTATCATTGTTAGTATTTCTTACTATAATCCTATCTAGAAAAGGTCATTTTGGAAATATTATAAAATCTTTGTGATTTCACTTTTTAGACAGAGTTATTCAATAAACTACTTTGAGTTTTCTCAATTTTCTGTTGTATAATACAATCAAATTCTTAAATATAATGCCTTAAGACTCATTTGCTATGATATCTAAGAAACTTTGATGTCTAAGTCTTTCTTATGCGGGGAAATTATCCCTATTTTGTCCTACATCACTCAATGTGTGTGTGTGTGTGAGAGAGAGAGAGAGAGAGAGAGAGAGAGAAAGAGAATCTATGTATTATGATTATGATGATATGTGTCTATCAACTTATAAGAGCTATCACACTTGAAATAGTAATATTTATCCAATTTCCACATATATTCTTATGTTTATAACTTCAGAAAGTGATAAGAGTTAAATAGACAGGGTAAAAACTTAGAATGCGCCATGTTTTTTCTTTCTTTTGCAAATTAGGATTATAGAATTTAAGCATACAGTTTTCAGTTCCTCGCACAAAAGTCTAGATATCTTCCATGCAGATGATATGAGTTGGCTGTAAGTGTAACTCTTCTGATCAGCTCTAATTGCAATACTATCACGAGCAGCAGATCCCTGCTTACAAGCAGCTTTAACAACCTCCATCAATGTACAAGAACGTAATGCTGCAACATATATCACGAAGAAACAAGAATTTGAGAACATTTAGTAAAATATCAATAGAATCTCTTCAGTAGAATAGTTTCTCAACCATGTTAGCTCTTAAAATGGCCCAACTAATTCGGAAACTAAGATTTAGGACTTGGAACTTGCTTTAATGAAGTAAATGTTTTGAGTTCCAATAGAATGATTCAAAATTCCTGTCTTATACTTCACATTGACTACTAGAGTACCACAGGCTCACTTTTGGGCACTCGTTACAGTTCTCTTCAAGGCAAAGAGGTGCCCATGAGATGCTTCATTATAGATCGAATTCACTACAACAATACCAAAGACTCACTTTTGCGAGCTCATGACAGTTTTTTCCCCAAGGCAAAGAGGCACCATAAGATGCTTAATTCATTGCACAAAAATTAAACCCAAGGTCAGAATGCTATTACGAAAAGTGAGTTTCACCATCACAGTTCATTGGTTAAGATCAGTTTTCAGATTTTATCAGTGGCACCATTTTAATTGTTCTTTTATCCTGTCTCATATCATCATGAACACACCCCGCAAGTTTGTAAAAGCCATCCAGAAAATCATTGTGATTTCTACTTAGCTCAAGGTTCTCGGTTAAAGAATTGGTGGGGAGAGAAAGAAAATCATTAAAGTGTTTCATCAACCCAATAATGAAAAGGTTTGTTCTTTTCTACTGGCATCCAGGTTTTAAACCTCAATACCATAAATAACAAACCAGAACTAGCACTTAGAATTTCACTGCCAATAACATGAATTGTATCATGCTTACATCAAAATAACCATATCTTAGTAGCATTCAATACAATCGAAGTAACCGTACAATAATTCAATCCATCACTAATCAATTCCTCCTTTTCACTAACCTTCCTTGCATAAAACGCAAACCAAATCTAGCTAAGTACATACCCATCAGAAAATGCATGAGTAACATTTTATATTGACGCATAAACAGATGATTGAATATAGCTTAAAAAGTGTTTTGGAAATAAAAAGCTCAATTTCATATTTCAATAAAATTTCAAACTAAAAACATAAACAATTGCCAGAGGCGAAAGTTTCAATGAGTTAACAAAAGGCCACAAAACCATTTCTCCGAATAGCCATAGCCCAGAAACGGAAATCCCCAAAAAAATATAAAATAAAATTCCCATTCCCTGTCCTTATACCAAACTTTTCCCCGTAATTTTCTCACAAACCAAACAGATAATCGAACACGGCAAAAAAAAGACGGACGTACAGGAGAAAAGTCGAGACTGCGACGTGCAGAAGGTGGAGAGTGAAGAGCAGGAAAAGTCTTGGCGGGCAAAAGGACAGGTGGTGCAGAATCGCGTTTTGAAGGAGAAGTAGTTGAGAGTTTTTAATGCGGACGTCATTGGGTTTGGTGACCTTTTAAGGATCATTACTTACCGCTTTGATATTAAATGGGGAGCCACCAATTTAGTTTGATTTGCAGTAACAAGAAGTCAGTTTTAATGCGGCTAGTGCAACTATTTTCCACTTGTTGGTTCTCCTCTATGAATGTAAATCACTGTTCAAACTCAGAGAAGAAGACCTTACTCGGTTTTTCAAACGAATAAAGGCCATGAGGGCTTAACTTAAGCACTGTATTTGAAAAAAAAAAAATTTAAAAAAAATTAAGCTATGTTATTTATAGAATAAAATAATTCAAATTTTTTAGTAAGACATTTGTAATGTCCCTATCCAATTTTAGGAAGCAACAACATTTAAACACTATTTCTAACAAGTAGAACTAACGAAATGTAATTATATGCAGCGACACTATACATTATTACATGTCTTTTATAATATAATAGTTATTTTAAATCAAATTACATGAACTATCAAAATAATTATTTATAACAATATTTTAATTTAATGTCTAATTATATTATAGTTTAGCTGAAAACTACAAAAATTTCTTTGGTGACTTCTACTAATTTTGAAGCCACTTATAATCTCTCATGATCTAAAAATGAGGGTGTGAATTAAGGTGAACTTCATTGTCTCAATAAGTATAATTAATATTCTAATATCCTAAGCATGTAAAATGCAATTACACAATCATATAATCAATGCAGTACTACAGATAAATTATAAAATGGATAAAGTATATACAAATTTATAAATAGGAATATCGAAATGAAAACTTCTTAACAAAATTTTAGTCTGATTTTTATTTCCCTTATTATGAATCTTATTCACTTTACTTATTTCCATATCTATTTTTTTATTTCGGATTTCATTTTCATTTTATTCGTATATGCTATTAATCTCGTTGTCTTCTTCTCTCTCTATCCACGTTTATTACAAATTTCTTTTCTAACTTATAAACCATGTTTGCCTAAGTCTTACTTATTGGATTCATATTCATACATTTCATAAAATGGAGTTTTTATATATCATATTCAGATCGCATTTTGAATTAGATTTAGATTGAATTTCATGTATACATACACCATTTATATCCTCGGACTTTACACATTCACATATTAAACCTTTCAAAGCTTATTTAGGATTTTTATTGCACGATGTCGTTTATACTATGATCAATGAGAGGCAGAAAAGATCCCTCTCACTACATGGACATAGTAGACACTCACATATCAAATTTATCATACTGGTTACGACAGTACATCGCTAGATGATCTCTTATCATATTATAATACATACATACCTATCCACGTTTGGAGTAAGTTCAGGTAATCTGTCTATGAGTGGGGTTCATCACAAAACCCATCAAATTTTAGCTACACACACATCCACCTCTTCATAATTCATAATTAAACGAGTTAGGTTTTCTTGATGATTCACTCACCACTTTTCTTATAAAATGTCTTAATTTATTTTACTAATGTATTTAATTTGTTTCTTACTTATTTTAATACTTAAACTTTTACTAAACAAAACTTTTGCTAAGTTTGGTTATGTTTTCACCTATGTATAATAGCCTTTATTTTATATTATAATAATTTGTCATTCTTATTCAACTTGTCATTGATCTCATTTAGCTTTCCCTAATCATCATAATTAAAATTTTATCTTATTCCTTATTTATTTAAGGATAACTCTTATAGTTATATATTCTAGCTTTATCAAGTTAATTTAATTTAGTTTAGTAGTTTTATTAATTTTACTTGTATTTATTTACCAAAACCTTTCATATTGAAATTTATTATTTTTTTTTAGTCTTGATTTTAGGTTTACCCTAAAAACTACATTTACCATTACTGTAACACCTCGCCTGTCATTAATTAATTTAAAAAATTCTATTTATTCAGGTATTTAGGCCGCATTGAACTTATTTAATTTACTTCACATATTATTTATTGTAAAATATAAATTTTACTAATTTTTTATTATTTTGATTTTATTTAATATTATTTTATTTTAGTTATTTTTATTTAATTTTAATTTAATTGCATTCATATTATTTATTTTATTTTAGTAAAAAATTGAAAAATTCAGAGAACGGCGAAATGGTAAAAAAAAAAAAAATTCGTGGGATTTTTCTTGCGGGGAAGGAAATTTGCCAGCGTGGGATGCCTGCACACAGTACGTACATGCCTGTGTGCCCAGTAGATGCGGAACGTGCGCACGTCCCATCTGCGCACATAACGCGGGGTCACGATGGGTCGTCCGCGCATCACCTCGTGCACGGACAGGCGTGGCACATTATGTGCGCGTGGTAAGTGGTCTGTGTACGCGCAAGCTAGCCTGCAACATGCCGGGCATGCCACTATCACCTCAGGCAGTGCGCCGTTGTTGCCTTGGACGGCGCACTGTCGTCACTAGCAGAGGAGGCCTTCCTCCCTTGTTTTTCGTGCCAAGCATATTTTTTTTCTATCTCTTCACAGGATTTTGCCACTTGGCACGAATCTAACGATTTCAAATTTCTATAAATAGGTCTTTCCTTCCTACTCTTCCCCATATTTCAATTATTCTATTTTTTAAGGCTTAGAGAGAGAGAAAGAGAGGGAGTGATTTAGATAGTTAAGGAGGAAAAGAAAAGAAGAACGGTGAAAGATGACATATCAAGGTTTCAGTAAAGAATTTAGTATTTCTTTCGATGTTTTGAGAAGTATTTTTAGATTAAAAAAATTATTAAATTATGATAATTATGACTTTGCTTGTTTTGTATGTTTGTGTGTTTATAGGTCTTATAAGTTGAACTTTCTTATTTTCAAGCATGCTATGTGATTTATAAAAAAATTATTAAATTATGATAATTATGACTTTGCTTGTTTTGTATGTTTGTGTGTTTATAGGTCTTATAAGTTGAACTTTCTTATTTTCAAGCATGCTATGTGATTTATAAATATTTGATGTTTTACATGTAATAAAATAAATATAAACTCAGTATTGTTATCTAGAAAGATAAAAGAAACAACAAAAAATAGTGAAATGAAGCATGAATGCTCCGAAGTATGTTTCTATACTGACATGCATAATCCATCAAGTATTTCGTTAGACTTTTTATCTCTCAAGGGTATCTGTGTTGCTCTATTCGATCTGGTCTGGAAAAACGTAAGATGATCACTCCCTGTGGATGACAGTGTATGTAACACCCTACCCATCACTGCATTAAAATAATTTAGAAATCTAATTCATTCGGACCTTTGACCGTGTTAAACTTAATTAATTTACACTGCTTGATATTTATCGTAATTCGTAATTTTGGTTGATTTTTATTAATTTTATTTTATTTTATTTTAAATAATTTTACTCTAACCCATTTAAATTAAATAGGAAAATTGAGAAAAAAAACTAAAAAACGGCGAATCGGGAAAAAAATCCCATAGGGAGTCAGGTTGCTCGCGCGGGTGCTGGGCACTGTGCGCGTGTGCCTGCGTGCACAGTGCCCGTGGGATGTGCACACAGCTCGCACGTCCCATCCGTGCACATGGCGCGGGATCAGGACCTGCCCACGTCCTGTCATGCGTAGGTGGGTCATCTGCGCGTCACCTCGCATGCAGATAATCCCTTTACGCCTGGAGCCTACGTGCACGGCACCTAAAGTGCCTAGGCCCTGCGCACGCGGCAAGATGCCTGTGCACCTGCAGGTTAACCTGCTGCGCACTAGCCGGGGCACTACCACCTTGGGCAATGCGCCGCCGCTGCCTTGGGCAGCACACCGTCGCCGCCGGTGGAGGAGGCCCTCTTCCCTCGTTTTTTATGTCGAGATTCTTTTTCTCCTCTCTCTTCACTAGATTGCCACTTGGTGCGAATCCGATGGTTCTAAAACTCTATAAATTGTCATCCCCCTTCCCTTCCTCTCCACACTTCCATTCTTTTATTTTTCAAAGGTTTAGAGAGATATATATATAGTAGTCTAGTGGGAGAAGAAGAGAAAGAAAGAAGAACGGTGAAGGAGAAAATATCAAGTTTCGGTAAGGAATCTAGTATTTATTTCGATGTCTTAAGGAGTATTTTAGATAAGCTAATTTAATATGATTGTGATTTTGTCTGTTTTATATGTCTCTGTTTTCAGATGAATTGAATTATTCTTGTTTTCAAGCATGATATGTGAATTATAAACACTTGATGAATTTGCATGTAATAAATATAATATGTAATCAGCAAAAGTAAAAAGTATAAAAGAAAAGAAAAAGAGAAAAGTGGAATGAAGCCTGTATGGTCTGAAGTGTATCTGTATTGATATGCATATTATATCAAGTGTCTTGTTAGACTTTTTATCTCTGAGGGGTATGTGTTCCTCTTGCCCTTTGGGGTATTTGTTCTCCCCTCCCCTATCTAGTATGGAAAGATGTAAGATGGCCACTCCTAGTAGATGACAGTGTACCCTCTGACGAGAGTGGTATCGCACTATATGTAGGGGTCACCCGTGACTAAGTAATGTCGTGATTATAGATATCTGTTAGGGACATTATGGCTGGTGCGGTCGTGGTCATAGATCGTACCATGGTTTGGCCAACTGGAAATAGGCCTAAGCAAATTGCAATATTTGTATCTAATTTTGTCATTCCACTTGGGTAGTTGAAAATCTGTATCTACCTTGAGAGATTGAAGTTGTAATGACTTCGTGAAGTATGACATGAAAATTTAAGCATTTCATGATTTATTTGATTTTCTCTATTATAACACCCTACCCATCACTATGCTAAAACGATTTGGAAACTATATTTATTTGGGCCTTTGAACGCCTTAAACTTAATTAATTTATGCTATTTAACATTTCTCATGATTCGTGATTTTGATTTATTTTTATTTTTATTTTATTTTATTTTAAATTATTTTACATAGTTTAAATTATTTTGTTTTATTTTTAAATTAAAAGAAAAATTTAGAAAAAAATTAGAAAACGGCAAAACGAAAAAAAACTGCATGGGGGGGAAAATCCCACGATAGGGTGGTTTGCCTAGTGGGTGCTGGGCAATGTGCGCGCATAGTGGCTGCTGGGCGTGAGCGCAGTGCTCACGTCGCCTCCATACGCCAACGCGCATGGGACGTGCGCACAACGCACACCTCCCCTCTGCATGCTTGCACGGGATGTGTGCATAGCGCGCACGATGCGAGGTCAGGACTTGCGCGCGTGTCTTGTCGTGAGCAAGCTAGCTATCCGCGCATCACCTTGCACATGGATTAGCGCCACACAGTGTATGCGCGTCGTCCGCGCAGCAGGGTTGTGCAGATAGGCCCTGTGCAACTAGTGTCTGCATGTGCGACAGTAGGCTTATGCGCTAGCAGAAGAATTGCTGCCTCGGGCAGTGTGTCGCCACTACCTTGGGTGGCGCGCCGCCGGTGGAGGAGGACCTCCTCCCTTATTTTTTGTGCAAAGAATCTTTTTCTCCTTTCTCGTCACCGAATTTTGCCACTTGGCACGAATCCAACTGTTCTAAAATTTTATAAATTGCCCTTCCCCTTCCTTTCCCCTCCACACTTCTATTTCTTCTATTTTTCAAAGGTTTAGAGAGAGAGAGAGGGAGATTATAAATTAATGAGAAAAGAAGAGAAAGAAAAGAGAACGATGAAGAAGAAAACATCAAGGTTTCGGTAAGAAATCTAGTATTATTTTCAACATTTTAAGGAGTATTTTTTAGATAAGCAAATTTAATATGATTATTATTTTGCCTGTTTTATATGACTCTATTTTCAAATGAGTCGAATTGTTCTCGTTTTCAAGCATGCTATGTGAATTATAGACACTTGATGAATTTGCATATAATAAATGTAATATGTAATCCATAATCCATAATAGTAAAAGTAAAAAGAAAAAAAAAGAGAAAAGTGGAATGAAGCCTGTATGGTCCGAAGTATATCTGTATTGACATGCATATTGCATCAAGTGTCTCGTTAGACTTTTTATCTCTAAGGGGTATCTGTTCCCCTTACCCTTCGGGATATCTGTTCCCCTTACCCTTCAGGATATCTGTTTCCCCTCTCCTATTTGGTATAGAAAGATGTAAGAGGACCACTCCTAGTGGATGATGGCGTACCCTCTAACGAGAGTGATATCGTACTATCTGTAGGAGTCACCCGTGGCTAAGTAATGTTCGTGATTATAGATATCTGTTAAGACCATTATGGTTGGTACGATTGTGGTCATAGATCGTACCATGGTTTGGCCAGCCGGAAATGGGTCTAAGTAAATTTTCGTATTTGTATTTGATCTGGTTATTTCATTTGGGTAGTTGAAAATCTGTATCTGCCCTTAGAGATGAAAGTTTATAACGACTTTGCAAAGCATGACACGAAAAATCTGTGTATTTCATGATTTATTTGATTTTCTCTATTATCTGGCATGATGTATATTTGATCTTCTGTACTGACATACAATTTTCGTATTCAAATAAATGGTTTTCATAATGGTGAGATAGGTAAACGAGGGAGCTAAACGGTAAGATAAAATAATAAACTTTTGAAATCTTACGATGATAATTTAATACTATTTTTCTTACTAAGCATATGGAACTCACTCTTTTCATATCCCCCCAGGTGAGGAAGAAAATGAGGAACCACAGACAGACGTACCCTTGGAAGTCTATGAGGATCTCGTGGATCCACAAGTCAGAGTGCATGACTGGTCCCACACTCTAATGAATTCAATAGCATAGTGAAAGAAGTGGCCTTTATGTTTTGTATTTTGTAGCCACTTCTATTCTAAATTTATGTATGTATTTGGAACATTATATATATTTTTAAGGGTTTGTTATGGTTTGATTCTACTGCATAAATTTTATCATGCACTCGTTATTCTGAATTTGTATCTGATACCCATTTGGCTTAATTAGCACTTGGGATGTCACAGATGGTATCAAAGTAGAATTTCGCAGAACAAATCCCTCGTGATGAGACCTAGGGTAGATAAACCTTTTAGAGTACATTAGGAAGAAAAATGTGCTATTTTTAAAGATTAAATCTCCAACTCGTGTCTCCCTTTCTTTTATAGGAATGATGTGGAGAAGACCATCTGTAGAGCATATTAAACGACTTGAAGCCCCAGATCATCCGACTTGAAACCTTTTAGGGCTGAATTTACAGAATTTTTTCGAGTTATTCAAGGATTAACTACAGTCGTAGGATAGAACCAAGCCAACCCTTGTCCACCCCCTGCCCCTGAATTCTGAAATGTAGATCGATCTATCTCCCACAACATAGCGGAGTTTAGAAAACATAACCCCCCACACTTTGAAGGTGCTCCTGATCCTTTAGTAACCGAAGTCTGGATCTTATAAATAGAAAAGCTCTTCTTTGATTGGACCTGACCGAAGAATAAAAAGTCTCTCTTGCATCTTTCATGTTAAACGGTGAAGCCGAACACTGGTGGCGACTTAAGAAAGAAGTCCTGCCTGCCCCTACTACTTGGGAAGTTTTCATGGATGTTTTCTTTGATAACTTCTTCCTTACTTATGTTCGGGAAAAGAAAGAGGAGGAATTCCAAGATCTCCACTAAGGAAGCTTGTCTATAGCCCAATATATAGCTCAATTTGTTCAAATGTCTAGGTTTACCACTTGATGGTCACCCCCAAAAGCAGAAATGGTAGGAAGTTCCTTAAAGGCCTTCGTGCCACCATTTATGACTAGGTCACGATGTTGAGACCCAGCTCGTATGCAGAAGTGCTTGAACATGCCAGTTGGCTGAAGATTTTATCTCAGTTAAGTACCAACACTTTGCCCAATTTCTTGCCTAACAACAACTCCAACAGCTTAGAAAAAATTGTCTAACCTAGTAAGTAACCCTCCAAACAAACAATCCAAAATTGCCCTTCCTCTTGCCCTGCCCCCACCTACAGCTCCATGTGCTCGAGCTAACCAACCTTGTCAACATTGTAGTCACTTGTATGGTGACCTGTCCTCTCGGCGTATCAATAACACCTATTATCAGTGTGGAAGCACCCAACACCTTATAAAGGACTGCTCTTAGCGACCAAAGGATATAGTCCGAGCCATAGCACGAGATCGAGTGTACCATTTAGATGAATCTGATTTCCTTCTTACTCCTGTTCTCATTTAAGGTATGCTTTCTATTTATAATACTTATGCTAAGAATTTGATTGATACTGGTGCAACTCACTCTTTTATTTCCTATGCATTTACTTGTAACCTAAAATTTAGACAAGAAGTTTTTTAAAAAATGCTAATAGTAGAAACTCCCTCTAAAGGACTACTAGAGGCTCATTGTGTATAATGACTATATGATAAAAACTTTAGGGATAGAGGTATGTATAAACCTGATACTATTAGATTTTATAGGATTTGATGTAATATTAGGAGTGGATTAGTTGAAAAAGTATAGAGTTATAATAGATTGTGAAAGTGAAATTATAACCTTACGATTCCCGAAAAAGAAATGAAAGTCGTTATGATCATTTTTCTAACAATTGAATGAACATGAATATGGACGTTGATCCTGCTATGTGTTCCATACCAATTATTTGTAATTTTTTTAATGTCTTTTCCATCGAACTTCCTGGCCTACCTCCCCCACGTGAGGTAGAATTTCTGATTGAATTATTGCTTGGAACCCACTTGATCTCGAAGCCCGCGTATTATATAAGTTGTACTGAGCTAACGGAGCTGAAACATCAGCTTTCTCATCTTATCATCTGAAACTTCATTTACCCTAGCCATTCTCATTGGGGCGCTCTGGTGTTGTTCATTAAAAAAAGATGGTTCTCTCTGACTTTGCGTGGACTATAGGGAACTTAATCGAGTGATCATTAAAAGCAAGTACCCCTTATCCCAGATCGATGATCTCTTTGATCAACTACAAAGAGCCACGGTCTTCTTTAAGATCGATCTCAGAACCAGGTATCACTAGTTGAGAGTTAAAGAAGAAAATATTCCAAATACTTCCTTTTGGTGTATATATGGATAGTATGACCTCAGAGTGATGTTGTTCGGATTGACCAATACCCCAGCAACTTTCATAGACCTAATGAACCCAGTTTTTCGACACGCATTGGATCGGTATGTCATCGTCTTTATTGATGACATTCTGGTATATTCCAAAAGGCATGAGGAATATATTGTGCATTTGGCTGAAGTGTTGGAGACTCTTTGCCAAAACTAACTGTATGCGAAACTAAGCAAGTGTTTTTTTTGGTTAGATCGAGTTTCTTTTCTCGATCATATAATTTCAAGTGAAGGGGTTTTTATTGACCCGTCTAAGCTAGAATCGGTGATCAGCTGGAGTTTGCCTACAAATGTGGCCGAGGTACGTAGTTTTCTTGGCTTAGTAGGCTACCACCGATGATTCATTGACGGATTCGCCAAGATTGCTGCCCATATGACTCGACTCATCAGAAAGGGGGTACCCTTCATTTGGAATTATGGGTGCAGTAAAAGCTTCATGGAACTAAAGCGCCATATCACCTCCACCCCTGTGTTAATCCTCCCTGAGACTGAAGGGGGATTCCAAGTCTACTGTGATGTATCTCATATTGGTTTGGGGTGTGTCTTGATGCAACATGACAGAGTAGTCGCCTTTGGATCCCAACAACTCAAAGTTCATTAGCAGAACTACCCTACCCACGACTTAGAGCTGGCAGCCATTATCTTTGCCCTGAAGATATAGCGACATTACCTGTATGATCAAACTTTTGAAATCTACACTAACAATAAGAGTCTCAAATACATCTTTTCTCAACGATAGTTAAACATGAGGTAAAGATGTTGGATGGATCTTCTGAAGGATTATGATTGCCAGATCATTTATCACCTTAAAAGAGAAAATGTAGTTGCTGATGCTCTAAGTCGAAGGGAGCCTATTGTGCTGTCCCAAACCATGGCCTTCAGTTGGAAAATGATGGACACTGTACAATCATTTTACCTTAACTATTATGACAAAAATACTTATCTCGCCCAGATCTGAGCCCTACTGGATCTCTTTATAAAGATTTAGAAAGCACAGGCCACGGACCCAAAACTCATCAAGAATCTAAGTAAGTTCACTTCTAACGAATCTTCCGATTTCAAGATCTCTGATGACAAATTGTTTAGATTCTGGAACCGAATTTGGGTCCCCATTGCTGTACGTACAAATGTACTCAAGACCGCCCATGCTTCTAAGTTATCCATTCATTCCCAAAGTACCAAAATGTACTGGGACTTGAAACAACAATATTGGTGGCCATGAATGAAGAAGGATATAGTTGACTACGTCTCCCGATGCCTTACTTGTCAACGGATAAAGGCAGAACATCAGAGACCTGATGGCTTGGTACAGGGTCTTCCAATTCCTGAATGGAAATAAGAGCACGTGACTATTGATTTTGTCATCGGATTGCCCAGGATCTGTTCTGGTCGAAATGCTATTTGCGTCATTGTGGATAAGCTGACCAAAACTGCCCATTTTCTACCTATTCGAACCACGGACTCCACTAGTAAGTTAGTCCGCCTATATGCTAATGAGATTGTTCGACTTCATGGAGTTCCCTCATCCATTATATCCGACCACAACCCCCAATTCACTTTTCACTTTTTGGACAGCTTCCAAGAAGCTCTAGGGTCTGGGTTGTACTTCAGCACCGCTTATCATCCCAAGACGGATGGTCAGTCAGAACGTACAAATCAGACATTGGAAGACATATTATGTGCTTAGGTTTTCGACTTTGGTAATAACTGGTATGAATATCTTCCTCTTTGTGAATTTGCTTATAATAATAGCTACCATTCTAGCATCAGTATAGCCCTGTATGAAGCTTTGTATGGAAGGCCTTGTCGTTCCCCTACTTGCTAGAGTTAAGTCGGGAACTAGCGCCATTTAAGACCAAACTTTATTCAGGAGACCGTAGAGAAGGTCATAATCATTCGCAAAAAAATGGCAACTGCCCAAAGCTGTCAAAATAATTAGGCCGATAATCGTAGGCGACCCTTAGAGTTTGCCGTAGGAGATTAAGTTTTCCTAAAAGTCTACCCCTACAAAGGCAAGATGCAGCTTGGAAAGAGAGGAAAGTTGTGCCCTCGTTATGTGGGACCTTTTTCGATCATCGAGCACATTGGACCCGTGGCATACCACCTCACTCTATCCTGAGAATTTACGGGTTTGCATGATGTCTTTCATGTCTCGATGCTCAAGAGGTACCACCTTGATCCTTCTCAAGTCATTCCTCGTGATGAGGTGCAGGTACAGACTGATATGGCCTATGAGGAGGTTCCTGTGGAAATTCTCGGGTGGACTGATAAGGTCTTACGTAACAAGATGATTCCTATGGTAAAGGTAAGTTGGCAGCATCACACCCTAGAAGAAGTGACGTGGGAGTTGGAGGACGAAATGAGGAAAACGTATCTAGAGTTATTCAAGACAAATTTGGGGACCAATTTTTTTTAGCTGGGAGGGATGTAACACCTCGCCCATCACTGTGTTAAAATAATTTAAAAACTCTATTTATTCGAGTATTTGGCCTCCTTAAACTTAATTAATTTACGTTGTTTCATATTTCTCATGTTTCGTGATTTTAATTTATTTTTATTTTTATTAATTTTTATTTTATTTTATATTAAATTTTTTATTTTTTTTAAATTAAAAGAAAAATTTAGAAAAAAGTCAAAAAACAGTGAAACGGGAAAAAACTACCTGCGGGAAAAATCTCGTGAGAAGGTGGTTTGCCCACACAGGTGCTAGGCACTGTGCGCACGCGCATGCACGCATAGTGATTATGGGGCACTGTGAACATGCACGCACATTGATTGTGGGGCATGCGCACAGTGCGCACGACTAATCTGCAGGTTAGCACGTATGGAACGTGCGCACAGCGCGCACATCACCTCCGCACTAACGTACGGGACATGCGCCCAGCGCGCACATCACTTTCGCATGCGCGCACGTCCCTTCTGCGCACATGGCGCAAGGTCAAGACCTATGCACACGTCTTGTCGCGTGCAGGCGAGCCGTCCATGTGTCACGTCGCACACGGACTGGTACAACACATTGTGTGCGCGTCGTTCGCACAACAGGCCTGCGCGAAAAGGCCAGTGCACCTAAGGCCTCCACGCAGTAGGCTTGTGCATGTGGTGCCCAGCGCGCCTAGGCCCTAGCCTATGGGCGCGTAGGCTAGCCCCTGTGCGCGCGGTAGTAGGTCTGTGTGCCTGCAGACTAGCCTGTAGCATGTCAGTCGAAGTTCTGCCACCTCGAACAATGTGCCACTACTACCGTAGGCAGTGTGCCATTGCTGCCGATGGAGGAGGCCCTCTTCCCTCGTTTTTCATGCCAAGAAGCTTTTTCTCCTCTCTCTTCATCGAATTTTACCACTTGGCGCAAATCAAACGGTTCTGAAATTTTATAAATTACCTTTCCTCTCCACACTTCCATTTCTTCCATTTTCAAAAGTTTAGAGAGAGAGAGAGATAATAAATTAGTGAGAGAATAAGAGAAAGAAAGGAGAACGATGAAGAACAAAATATCAAGGTTTCGGTAAGGAATCTAGTATTACTTTCGATGTCTTAAGAAATATTTTTAGATAAGTAAATTTAATATGATTATTATTTTACCTTTTTTATATGCTTCTGTGTTCAAATGAGTCGAATTATTCTTATTTTCAAGTAGGCTATGTGAATTATAGACACTTGATAAATTTGCATGCAATAAATGTAATATGTAATCTGTAATAGCAAAAGTAAAAAGAAAAGAAAAAGAAAAAAGTGGAATGAAGCCTGTATAGTCCGAAGTGTATCTATATTGACATGCATATTATATCAAGTGTCTCGTTAGACTTTTTATCTTTGAAGGGTATCTATTGTCCTTACGTTTCAGGGTATCTGTTTCCTCCTCCCTTATCTAGTCTAGAAAGACATAAGAGAACTGCTGCCAGCGGATGACTGTATGCCATCTAACGAGAGTGGCATCGTACTATCTGTATGGGTCACCCGTGACTAAGTAATGTCGTGACTATAGATATCTGTTATGGCCACTATGGTTGGTATGGTCATGGTCATAGATCATACTATGGTTTGGCCAGTCGGAAGGGAGACTGAGCAAATTTTCGTATCTATATCTAATCTAGTCATTCCACTTGGGTAGTTAGAAATCTGTATATGCCATCAGAGATGGAAGTTTGAAATGACTTCGCGAAGCATGGAACGAAAAATCTATGCATTTTATTATTTTTTTTTATTTTCTCTATTGTCTGATATGATATATATTTGATCTTCTATGCTAACGTACCATTTTTTTATTCAAACAAATGATTTTCATAATGGTGAGATAGGTAAATGAGGAAGCTAACGATAAGATAAAATAATAAATTTTTGAAATCTTATGATACTAATTTAATACTATTTTTTTTACTGAGCATATGGAACTCACTCTCTCCATGCCCCCCGAAGATGAGGAAGAAAATGAGGAACCGTAGGCAGATGTACCCTTGGAAGTCTATGAGGATCCCGTGGATTCACAAGTCTGAGTGCATGATTATTTTCACACTCTTATGAATCCAGTAGCATAGTGAAAGAAGTGGTCATTATATTTTTTATTTTGTAACCATTTTTTGCCTCAGTTTATGTATGTATTTAGAACATTATATATATTTGTAAAGGATTTGTTATGGTTTGATTCTGCTGCATAAATTTTATCATGCACTCGTTATTTTAAATCTGTATCTGATACTTATTTACCTCAATTAGCACTTGGAATATCACATCTATTATCTAGTGAGATGTATATTTGATTGTTTGTATTAAGGGCATCGTTTTCTTAACAAATAAATAATTTTCAATAAGATGAGATAGGTAAGCGAGAAAATTAAATGGTAAGATAAAATAACTAACTTTTGAAATCTTACGGTGTTAATTTAATAATGTTTTCCTCATTGAGTATATAAAACTCACACTTTCTATGCCCCCTAGATGAGGAAGAAAGTGAGGAAGCGCAGACTGACCTACCCATTAGAAGTCTATAAGGATCTCGTGGATCCACAAGTCTGGGTGCATGACTATTCCCGCACTCTGATGAGTCCAATAGCTTAGTGAAAAGTGACCCTTATATTTTATTTTGTATTTTATAGCAACTGCTAGCCTCAGTATATGTATGTATTGGAATTCATATGTATTTGTAAGCGATTTGTAATAATTTTGTTCTAATGCATAAATTTCATCATGCACTCGTTATTCTGAATCTGTATCTGTCCCACATTTGTCTTAATTAGTACTTAGGATGTCACAGTGTACCATCTGACGAGAGTGGTATGCGAATATATGTTAGGGGTCACCTTTGACTAACTACTGTCGTGATTATAGATATCTAAAAGGACCACTATTGTTGGTACGATCGTGGTCGTAGATCATACCATGGTTTGGCAAGCCGAAATTGTGCCTGAGCAAATTTCCATTGTCTTTATATGATTTAGGCATTCCATATGGATAGTTGGAAATCTATATCTGCCTTCAGAGATGGTAGTTGTAACGACTTCATGAAACATGACACAAAAATCTCAATATTTCATAATTTATTTGATTTTCTCTATTATCTGGTTTGATGTGTGTCTTTTTTGATTATGTTAATGTATTGTTTTTTTAATAAATAAATTATTTTCATAATGTTAGATAAGTCTATAAAGTAGCCAAATAGTAAGTGTTTTTGTTAAAATAATTCACCTTTAAAACCTTACGATATTATTTAAATATTGTTTTCCTTACTGAGTATATAGAACTCACTCTTTTCATGCCCCCCCAAGATGAGGAAGAAAATGAGGAACCGCAGGCTGACCTACCCCTGAAAGTCTATTAGGATCCTGTGGATCCACAAAACTTGAGTATATGACAGTCCCCGCACTCTGATGAGTCCAATAACATAGTGAAAGAAGTGATTTTTTTTTGTGTTTCGATTTTGTAATTGTAGCTACTTCTGGCCTCAGTTATATATATGTAATTTAAACTCACATATATTTGTAATGGATTTGTATTAACTGGTTCCACTGCATAAACTTTTATCATGTACTCGTTGTTCTATTTCTATATCTGACACCCATTTGCCTTGATTCGCACTTGGGATGTCCCAGATGGTATCAGAGTTAGATTTTACGCGGATCAAGGATAAAATCCCTTACACTGAGGCTTAGGTAGAAAGACCCTTAGAAGTAACTAGGAAGAATAAGTCTTCTTATCAAAAAATTTTAGACCACCAACTCGTGTCTTCCTTTTTTCTGTAGGAATGACGCGAGGAAGACTATCTGTAGAGCATACTGAGTGACATGAAGACCCAGATCACCCGACCAAGGCTGAATTTGCCGAACTCTTCTGAGCCATCCAAGGATTGATTGTGGCTGTAGGACAAAATCAAGCCAACCCTTGTCCACCTCCTGCCCCCAAATACCGAATAGCCAAGAGATCCATTTCCCACAACATAATGGAGTTTATGAAGCTTAATCCGTTATATTTTAAAGATGGCCTTGACCCCTTAGTAGCCGAAGTCTGGATTCTATAGATAGAGAAGTTTTTCTCTGTCCTAGACCTGACTGAGGAACAAAAAGTTCCCCTAGAAGCTTTTATGGTAAACGGTGAAGCCGAACACTGGTGGTGACTCAAGAAAAAGGTTCTACCTACCCCTACAACCTGAGAAGTTTTTATGGATGCATTGTTTGATAACTTCTTCCTTGCTTAGGTCCGAGAAAAGAAGGAGGTGGAATTTCAGGATCTCTGCTAAGAAAATCTGACGGTTGCCCAGTATGCAGCTGATTTTGTCCAACTGTTTAGGTTTACTCCTTTAATGGTCACTCTTGAAAGCCAAAAAGTTAGGAAGTTTCTAAAGGGCCTTCGTGCCGACATCTATGACCGGGTGGCGATGCTGAGACTCAGCTCGTATGCGAAGGTGCTAAAACATGCTCAGTTGGTTGAAGACCTCATCTTGGCTAAACACTAATGTATTGCCCGAGTTCGTACCGAACAACAACCCTAACAGCTTAGGAGGAGATTGCCTAATCCAGTAAGTAGCCACCCAGATAAACAAACTAGAGTTGCTCTTCACCCTACCTTGCCACCACTTGCAGTCTAACCTACTCAACCTAATCAACCTTGTCAGCATTGTGGTCGCCCGCATAGTGACCTGCCTTGTCAGCGTATCAATCACGCTTGCCATCGGTGTATAAGTTCCCAACATCTTATAAAAAACTACCCTCAGGGACCGAAAGATGTAGCTAGGCCTGTAGCTTAGGGATGCGTGTACCACCTAGATGAACTCGGTGTTCTCCCCACTCATGCTCTCATCTAGGGTATGCTTTCTATCCATGATACTTCTACCAAGGCTTTGAACAATACAAGTGCTACTCATTCTTTTATTTCCTGTGCATTTGCTGGTAATGTTGATTTTAGCCAGACCTTTAGCAGAAACATCGACGGTAGA
>NW_019014399.1:77808-97793 GCF_000150535.2 Carica papaya | reverse complement strand
CTTTTTAAACTTATTGCCCGAAAGTTTATCTACCCTAACCATTCTCCTCAGGGCACTCCAGTGTTGTTCGTGAAAAAGAAAGATGGTTCTTCAGACTTTGTATGAATTACCGGGAACTCAACCGAGTGATAGTTAAAAATAAGTACCCCTCACCTTGAATCGATAACCTCTTTGATCAATTGCATGGAGCCACAGTCTTCTCTAAGATTGACCTCAGAATGGGATACCACCAACTGAGAGTCAAAGAAGAAGATATTCTGAAGACTGCTTTCTGATGCAGGTACAGTATGTATGAGTTCAGAGTAATGTCGTTCAGGTTAATCAATGCTCCTATAGTCTTCATGGACCTCTTGAATAGAGTTTTCTGGTATGCACTAGATCAGTACATCATCGTATTCATTGATGACATATTAGTGTACTCCAAGAGCCTGGGAGAACATGTAATGCACTTGACTGAAGTGTTGGAGACCCTTCATGGGAACCAACTATATGCTAAACTTAGTAAATTCTCCTTTTGGTTGGATCGAGTTCCTTTCGGTTATGTAATTTCGAGTGAAAGAGTTTTTGTGGATCCGTTTAAGGTTGAAACAGTAGTTAACTGGAATCCGCCCACCAATGTGGCTGAGGTACATAGTTTCGTTGGTTTGGGAGGATACTACCTGTGATTCATCAACGAATTTGCTAAGATTTCCACTTCATTGTCCCGACTCACCTAGAAGGGTGTACCATTTGTCTGGAACTATGAATGTACTGAGAGCTTTATGGAATTGAGGTGTCATCTTACCTATGCTCTTTGTGTTGATCATCTCTAACAATACAAGAATATTTCAGGTATATTGCGGTGCATCTAATATTGGCTTAGGGTGTGTCTTGATGCTTATGAGTCCTGACAGCTGAAGCCTCATGAGTGGAACTACACTACCCACAACCTGGAGTTGACAACCATTATCTTTACTTTAAAAATATAATGTCACTAGCTGTTTGGACAGACTTTTGAGATTTACACTAATCACAAGAGTTTGAAGTATATCCTCTTGCAAATGGAGCTAAATATGAGATTGAGATGCTGGATGGATGTCCTGAAGGATTATGACTGCAAGATCGATTATGACTGCAATATCATCTATCACCCCGGTGGAGAAAATATAGTCGCTGATGCACTAAGTCGAAAAGAGTTTGCAGTGTTGGCTCAAATCATGGCCTCTAGTTGGAAATTGATGGACGTTAGCAGTCTCTCTGCCTTCACTACTATGGTAAAGGCACTTATCTTGCTTAGATTCGAGCCTTGCCATATCTCTTCATGAAAATCTGAGAAGCTCAGTCCACCGACTCAAAATTCACCAAGAATCTAGGTAAGTTCACTTATGATAAATCTCCTGATTTAAGATTTTAAGATGATAGACATTTCAGATTTTAGAACCGAATTTGGGTCCCCGCACTGTTAAGGCGGATGTTTTCAAGACCACCCATACTTTTAAGCTATCCATCTATCCCGGTAATACCAAGATGTACTGAGACTTGAAGCGTTAGTACTGGTGGCCGAGAATGAAGAATGATATAATCGATTACGTCTTCTGATGCCTTACTTGTCTAAGGGTTAAGATAGAACATCAGAGACCTGGTGATTTATTACAAGGTTTGCCGATTCCTAAATGAAAATGGGAGCATGTAACTATGGATTTTGTCACAGAATTGCCCAGAACTTGTTCTGGTTAAAATGGTATCTAGGTTATTGTTGATAGACTAACCAAGACTACCCATTTTCTGCCTATCAGAACTACTGACTCCACCAGCAAATTAGCCCGCCTATCTGTTGATGAGATTGTTCGACTTCATGGTGTTCCCTCATCCATTGTGTCTGACCGTGATCCTTGATTCACCTCCCATTTGTGGGACAGCTTCCAGGAAGCTATGGGGTTTGGATTGTATTTCAGTACCATTTATCATCCCCAAACGGATGGTCAGTCGTAACGCACGATCTAGACATTAGAAGATATGTTGCGTGCTTGTGTTCTTGACTTTAGCGATAACTGGTATGAGTAACTTCTCCCATGTGAATTTTCTTACAATAACAGTTATCATTCCAGCATCGGCATCACTCAGTATAAAGCATTGTATGGAAGGCCTTGTCGTTCTCTCACTTATTGGAGTGAGGTCAGAAAACAGCGCCATTTGGGACCAGACTTCATTCAAGAAACCATTGAGAATGTCGCAATCATCTGTAAGAACTTGGACACTGCTCAGAGCCATTAGAAGAGTTGTTCCAATAATCCTAGACGACCCTTGGAATTTGTCGTGGGAGACCAGGTATTCTCAAGGTTTTTCCCTATAAAGGAAAAATGAGCTTTGGAAAAAGGGGGAAGTTAAGCACTCGATTTGGAAAAATGCGATTTGGATCATCGAGGAATTAAACCCGTGGCATACTGCCTCACTTTATCCCAAGAGTTTACGGGTCTACATGATGGTTTTTACGTCTCGATGCTAAAGAGGTACCACTCTGACCCTTCTCATATTATTCTTCGCGATGAGGTGCAGGTATAAGCCGATATGACCTATGAGGAGGTTCTCGTGGAGATTCTTGGGTGGACCGACAAGGTCTTGTGAAACAAGACGATTCCCATGGTGAAGGTATGATGACAGCATCATACCCCAGAAGAAGCAACGTGGGAGTTAGAAAGTGAGATAATGGAGAAGTATTCGGACTTCTTCGAAACAAATTTAGGGATCAAAGTTTTCTAAGGTGGAGGGATTGTAGAACGCCTCCTGTCACTGTACTTAATTAATTTAAAAAACCCTATTTATTTGGACCTTTAGGCCACATTGAACTCATTTAATTTACTTCGCATATTATTTATCATAAAATGTGAATCTTGCTAAGTTTTTATTAATTTAATTTAATTTAATATCATTTTATTTTAATTATTTTTATTTAATTTTAATTTAATTGCATTTATATTTTTTATTTTATTTTAGTAAACAAATGGAAAATTCGGAAAAAAACGATGAAACGAGAAAAACAATTCCGCAGAAAAAATCTTGTAGGGAAGGAAAGCTGCCCGGGTGGGATGCCTATGCACTGTTCGCGCGCGCACACGCGCACAGTGGATGCAAGACTTGCACATAGCGCACACGTCCCATCCACGCGTGGGGTGCGGGGTTAGACCCTGTGTGCGTCTTATCGCGTGCAGGCACGCTGTCCACGCGTCACCTCACGCGCTGCACACTGTGCACGCACTGTTTGCGCAGTAGGCCTATGCGGATTGACCCCTTTGCGCCTGGGGTCTACACGCGGTAGGCCTGCACGCGCGGCACTCAGCACGCCTAGTCCTTGAGCGTGTGGTAAGTGACCTGTACGCTCGTACGCTAGCTTGTAGTGCGCTGAGAGGGCCACTACCACCTCAAGGAGTGGTTGTCTGGGCGTCACGTTAAGCGGGGACAGGCACTGCACACTTTGTGCACGTTGTCCATGCAGTAGCCTACGTGGATAGCCCTGTGCGTTTGGGGTCTGGGCGCAGTAGGCCTGCACGCATGGCGCTCAGTGTGCATAAGCCCTACACACGTGGCAGGTGGCCTGTGCACCTGCAGGCGAGCCTACAGCGCACTGGGCGGGCCACTGCCACCTTAAGGAGTGCGTCGTCGTCGCCTCGGGCGGCGCCTTGCCACTGCAGGCGGAGGAGGCCTTTCTCCCTGTTTTTTCGTGCCGAACATATTTTTCCTCTCTCTTTTCACTGGATTTTGCCACTTAGCGCGAATCCAACAGTTCTAAATTTCTATAAATAGGCATTTCCTTCCCACTCTTCCCCACACTTCAATTCTTCCATTTTTCAAGACTTAAAGAGAGAGAAAGAGAAAGAGAGTGATTTAGAGAGAGAAGGAGGGAAAGAAAAAAAGAACGGTGAATGAGAACATATCAAGGTTTCGATAAGGAATTTAATATTTCTTTCAACTTCTTAAAGAGTATTGTTAGATAAAGAAAAAATTATTAAGTTATGATAACTACTACTTTGCTTGTTTTGCATGCTTATGTGTTTGTAGGTCTTATAAGCTGAACTGTTCTTATTTTCAAGCATACTATGTGATTTATAGACACTTGATATTTTATATGTAATAAAATTAATATGAATTCGGTATTGTTATCTGGAAAGATAAAAGAAACAAAAAAAAGAAAAAGTAGAATGAAGCATGAATGGTCCAAAGTATGTATCTCTACTGACATGCATAATACATCAAGTGTCTCGTTAGGCTTTTTATCTCTGAGGAGTATCTGTTCCCCTAACCCCATCCGGGGTATCTGTGTCCTCGTCCCCCATATGGTCTGGAAAGACGTAAGAAGACCGCTCCCTGTGGATGATGGCGTACCCTCTGACGAGAGTAGTAACACGAATATTTGTTAGGGGTCACTTTTGGCTAAGTACTATTGTGACTGTAGATATCTAATAGGACCACTATGGTTGGTACGATTGTGGTCGTAGATCGTACTATGGTTTGGCTAACCAAAATTGTGCCTAAAGAAATTACTATTATCTGTATCTGATATAGTGATTCCACATGGGTAGTTGAAAATTAGTATCTGCATTCAGAGATGGAAGTTACAATGACTTCGCGAAGCATAAAATGAAAATTTGAGCATTTCATAATTTATTTAATTTTTTCTATTATCTAGTTTGATGTGTGTCTGTTTTGATTATGTTAACATACTGTTTTCTTAATAAATAAATTATTTTCATAATATAAGATAGGTCTACGAAGTAGCCAAATAGTAAGTATTTTTGTTAAAATAATTTTCTTTTAAAACTTTATGATTTTATTTAAATACTGTGTTCCTTATTGAGTATATGGAACTTACTCTTTCCATGCCCTCCAGATGAGGAAGAAAATGAAGAACTGCAGGCTGGCCTATCCCTGGAAGTCTATGAGGATCCTGTGGATCCACAAAACTTGAGGGCATAATAGTTTCCGCACTCTGATAAGTCCAATAGCATAGTGAAAGAAGTGACATTCTTTTGTGTTTTAATTTTGTAATAGTAGCCATTTCTAGCCTCAATTATATGTATGTAATTAGAACTCATATATATTTGTAAGGGATTTGTATTAATTGGTTCCGCTACATAAACTTTTATCATGCACTCGTTCGTCTGTTTCTATATCTGACATCTATTTGTCTTGATTAGCACTTGGGATATCGCAATTACTGATACTTTTTGTTTTTCAACTCACTCATCCAATTTAATATATCCGATTCTATCTACTAAATAATTAAATCACCCTTAAAGTATTAATTTCAATTAAACTACAAGCCCCTTTTTATCCATTATTTTAAAATTTTGTTGATCCTATTATAAGCTAATCTAACCATCTTTAAAAACTTTCTTACTAGTCCTTTCCAAATTATTTTCATAAACCATAATTTAGTTATCATGCATGCCGATTAACCCACATTTTTAAATTGATTGAAATTTTATATTTTAAACCACATTAGTATATAACCATGAGTCCACTTTACATATTCTTTCAAATTTCTTAAAGCCTTTATTATGTGTCACTTAGCTTACCATGTCCTTCTTATGCAAACTTCATTTACACCATGCAAGAGGCAAAATGCAAGCATAATCGATTTCTCATGCAAGGAAAAATTAAAGTAAGCAAGCAAAAATCATATCTAGGTAAATAGAATGTAAACACAACAAGGAATTTTTGGAAATTATCAGCCTAGACCCTATCCTGACAATTTGTATTGCCTCAAAAATGTCCAGGTCTCATTTTCAGTTGGTTTTTTCTTCCACCTGCACATGTTTCCATTTTCAACACCAAGTTAGCAAAATTTTTACCATAAATCCTAATTTTTCTTTGGATTTAGAGTACCAAAATTACTTATAAGTTTTTTCACGCAAATCCTTCACCAACCTTGTTTAAACACCCTAAAAATCATCCAAAAATGACATGTACAGGACCTTATCTTCTCAAGTCAATGAACGAACCTGAGGTTTCTCTATAGTTTAAATAGATGCATGATTATTTTTATCCATTTTTCTTATCGTTTAAGTATTATACTATCACTAAGCTACATTAATATACATCATACTAATTGAAGCTAATAAGAAATGATACAAAAAGATTCTTGAAGTCACGATTTTGAGAGCTTAGTGAGGGCAGTTTGGGTTCTTGTATGTTGAAAGGTTCCCTCTTGGCTCTGAGTCTAGGTGAACATGTTGAAGTCCTGTAAACACATGTATTTACTCGATGCATAACCATTAGGAGCCATAAATAATGGTAGAGGGGGGAAGGAAGAACTTACCATTTTCTTAAAGGCTAGTTTCATAATGACCCGAAAAGGTTCATCGAGTTCCACAGGTTTTTGGCTTCCCCTTGGCCATCTATAACTTCCCATTCATAAGAAACACATATGTACTCTCTTATATTCTTTCTCTTATAATAGGGTTTCTCTCCTCCAGCTCTTTCTCTCACTACAATTGGGTTCCCTCTCATATTGGGCTGTTTTCGCAATCGAAGGAAGAAGAAGACACTTATATAATTGGGGGTAAAAAGAAGAAAAAAGGTCTTGGTCGTCTGTCACCATGCAATGCATCTTGGCCATTTGATCAATTTAACTTGAGGGGCAAAATCGTCTTTTCACTCGTATTTTGGATCTTAACCGTTGGATCTTCCTCGTATATGATTTGGGATGTTGATTCTTTGTCGCTCTATTTTTCTACGTATGAATCCTAACCATCTATTTATGCATCTCTGATTTTCGCAATTAACTCCTTGCCATTTAAACGACATCTTAGGCATGCATGGTGATAGCCCGACTATCAGGGTAATCCTTCTCATAGACATGTGCCCCTGTGTTGTCATGGACCACACATCTTCTTATGAAATAATACCATAACACACTTACTTACATAAAATACACTTAACTTAATTTTGAATAACTTAATTTTATTAGTCATAACTGACTCGTAGAAGCATTACATTCCTTGAACATACAATAGAAACATATGATACGAGACTCTAAAATTTTTCCTTTCTAATGATACAAACACAAAACAACATAGCAGCCTCAAACTTAGAGTCTAGCTTCAAATACTTTTGTCCGTATCACCGCTTACTTTGCAGCGATCTCTTTGGTATTTGAAAGGTGATAGAAGGGTGAGATATATAATCCCAATAAGACAATATTATGAAATCACAGACTAATAGATGCAACATATAGCTTTTATATACAACGAAAACATATATATTATATATTTTCATAAAACAGATATATGAATTGAAAACGAATTCACATTGCTACACTGTATAATGAACTACACTTCATCACTATTATGGATGACTGATCAGTTACCATATATCATGCATAGACACACATACTTATTATCTGTTTTCCATGCACCCGAATACAGAATGACATAAATGGATATCTCGAAACACTACCACCCCCAAACATGGAACAATCAGGAAATGTAGATCACATGATTCACCACACACCCAAACACAAAACAACATGTATGGGGAAATTATAACATTGAGACCCCCCGAACATGAAACGACAGGACACCAAAATTACATTGAGTCCTAGTATGATGGAGGTGGAATAGAACAACTCATCTCTTTAATTAATGATGTACACCAAATGGAAACACTTTTAAAGTCACATAGCACTTGCATCATAATTGAATAAACACATAACACCTAAATTAGACTAATGAAATTAGAAAACGGATTCATATTGCTTCATTGTATACTTCAACACTATTATGGAAGATCAATAAATTACCATACATTATGCATAGACACACATACTTATCATTGGTTCCCTATGCATCCAAACATGAAATGAAATACATGACTATCTTAAAACATTGCTACCCCCCGAACACGAAACGGTCAGGGCACGTAGATCACACTAATTTTTCATACATAAAATACGAAACAGTCATCTATGAATACACACTTATTACTTTGCTAATACACTTGAACATGAAATGACATATATGGCCACATTGAAGCCTAACATAATGCACGTGTTTTTGGAACAACTCATTTCCATAATGAGTGATGCAAACATAAAAAAATCACATTTTGAAAACAAAATGTGACATAACACTTATATCGAAGTAAAACTTTAACAAATAATTGCTTAGAACATGCGAAAGTACAAATGTAATATTTTCTGACAATATGTAAGCCATAATATCACAACAACTACTTGCATGATGAGTGTCGAATCCACTAAAAATTAATTTCTAATTAACCAATAAAATAAGAGTGTAGTAATGGTAAATAGGATCGAATCCATAGGAAATTAGAAACTAATTTTCTTTCTTGACCGACAAACAAAATGTAAATAAAAAAGCAGGAGATTTTGTAGAATCTAATACACAAAATATAAGATAAACAATAAGCAGAATAATGTTAAACAAACTCTTGGCTATAAGTTATAAATTAAAGCAATTATTAAAAAAGTTCCTAGTTGATGAAATAGTTAGCTCCAATAAGGTAATTAATCATAGATACAAGGATTCATTTTATCCAAAATATGGTAAAACAGTTATAATTATCTAAAACATTATAACAACCAATCATTTCTTATGCCTAAACTAATCAAGAAATGTTCATTAGTTGGTTCTTCACTGCCAAACAGTCCTAAAAATGTCCACAGGATTTAACTTGGTAAAGACCTTTGGAGTTCGAAGGATATGATTCAAGTTGCTTGATTTATCCACATGAACCGGTCAATTAGATTACTTACCTCCTCAATGCAGTATTGATCGCTACTGGGTGCCAAAACTACTCAAACAATTACGGATTTGAGGAGTTCGGCTAGCTGCTCGCAGTTTCTCTTCTCATATGACGGACCCTATTCAAACGGATTCAAAACAACAAATATATATAGGTACAAAAAGTAAATAAATATCAGCTCTGAAATAAAAATAAAACCAATTCGATTAAATCTCACAAATACATTGCTGAAGTTTGTTAGATCTATCAACTAGGAAAAAATAATAATTAACCACTCATGATGGACTTTTTAACACAAATAAGTTCTTGTAAAGTAAAGAGAAGAAGAAAAATGAAGAAGAAAAAATTGCAAAAGCAGCATAAGCTGTTGTGTGCGGCGTCAGGACGAAGAGGAGTGATGAACCTACTTGGCAGCCACTCTCTTCATAGAAGAGGGGCTGGGGTTTTTTTTTCTTTTGTTGATTAGGATCATTTTTCGTAATTTTTGGCTTATCCCAAGCTTTTCAGAATATTTGTTTCTTGATTTTTGGCCATAGATCTTGGCTGGAATGATATATATTTCCAGATTTAAAAAGTGCATGTTGTTTTAATTTAAATCTGCTACTGTGCGGGACTCTTAGCCTTGCCCATGACTAAGTTGTTTGTCTACTGGACCCAAACCTTACCCAAGGCTTGTTTCTCAGTTGATGACTCTTTTCACGAACTCTTCTTCTTTCATGTTATTTTTTCTCATTTTGTCTTTATATCTTCTCTTGCAATAAAACATAGAAAATAACTCGGAGTAGATAGCATATTATCAAGTTTAATAACTCAAAAGTAGGTGATAATGATGTCATTTTTAAACGCTATCATTGTGCTTTTTTTATCATAAAAATACATAAAATACTTCAAAACTACGTAGACTAATGAATCTATAATACCCATTTACCTTAGGTCTTAAGCATTTGTATTTCAAATATTTTCTTTTTATCTATCGCTTTACGAATTCCTTTTGCGGCATTCCGGGATGATTTGAATCACTTTCTTTCTTTATCATGGGTTATAACCTCTTTTTGACCTTAAGCTTTCTTCCTTTTCTTTTACTTTTACTTTGTTTTCCAACCGAGTTTCTCCCAAGGTTTTTATCTAAAAAACTAAATCACACGCTTTGAATTCTTTCTTCTTCCCTTGCCTCTATATTTCTCATTCTTTCTCTACCATCCACAATGTCCCCTCCTCCATTCCCTCATCCCCTACTTACAGAAGTGGGGAGCCACGAGAGAAAAATTGCCTCTTTTCCACCATGTCACTTCATCTAAAAGTTGTTACTTCATCTAAAAGTTGTCACTTTTTATTAGGCACTTCATATAAAAGTTATCATTTTTTTATTATGCCACTTTATTTAAAAGTTACCACTTTTCATTATATCACTTCATCTAAAAGGTTTTCACTTTTTTTTTGTGTCTCCTCATATTTATTCTAGATTCTTCCACACTCTTCCATTTGCTTCGTTATCTTTATTCATCCTTTTTTCATTTGACTCCAAATTTGAGTTGAAATAGAGCCCATTAGACTCCTTTAGGCCCATATAAACCCATAAGGCTCAAAGAACAAACCATTATAAACCTCTCTACGTGTCTCTCAGTTTTTCTTCCCGTTTGAGTCTAAACTATATCCTTAACCTTATTATATATTTTCAAACACATATAAATACTAAATAAATATATTAAACACAATAAATTAACTTGAAGTTATTTTTGAACTATTACACATGTCACCCAAACAGTGCGCTCGAATAGGATCTCTGTATATGCCATGCCCTAACATGTCCTGTTTCTTTAAAATTATAGAAGGCTCTTAAATCAACGATTCTCTTTCATCTAGGTCCCTAGGCTCAATTTCAATTTATAAAAGACTCTCAAATGTCCCGATTTATTTCATTTGGGTCCCTAAACCCTTAATTTATTATTTTTAAGGCAAAATTTCAAAATTTCAAAATTTTTCGCATCTAGTCCTCAAATATTTATTGAAGATTAAACCGATTAGTTAGAAATAATTTCTATTTTGCAAAAATTATGCAAAATAAATTAAAATAATAATGAAGAAAATTAGGAAAATTAATTTAACAGGAGAATTTTATTAATTAACAATTCGAGTACAGATGCGATGTTATACGACTCTAATAGAATACATATACATATAAATTTGAGTACAACTTAAACTAAAGTAGATCTAATAAAAAAAATTTAAATTAAAAAATTAATATAATTAAAGCTAGTATAAATTTATAAATAATAGATTATTCACCTAACTTATAATTAATAAAATTAAATAAATAAATAATAATTTATCCAAAAAATGAATATAAATTAATAAAAGTTAAAAATAACAATAAATTCATAAATCATAAATCATTTATCCGTTCATCAGTTAAAAAATTTAATAAACAACCAATTATTTCTCTAATATTATTAGAAAATTATTTATTAAATTAATATGTTTCGGTTAATATAAAATTCTTCGAAAAATTATTTATTATCATAAAAAACTCATAATGATATCTCAGTCCAGTCATTCAATATTCAATGCTACTATAGTTCAATCCATATTTATATTCATTCATTAATTCATTTAGTATGTACTGTATATGATGCGGGAGGGTATAAGAGGATCGTTTTGACTCCCAAAACCTCAACCAATGCATGCAATCAGAATATTTAATCACCTAATTTCCTTTCCTTACTTGAATCTACACCCACCTATATGAGATGCAAAAACAAGATAATATGAAAAAATAAAAGAAGAAGAAAAGATGTCACGGCTTACTCGATAAATCGATCCCCACTCTTCGACTCAACAAGACTTCTAAAAGCTCTTTAACTTTGATGAATTTGAATAATACTCAAAGAAATTAGACAAAGCTAATTATGAAGAAAAGAAAAGCATAATTTTATTAATATCAAAAGTTGTGATTACATCCTAAGGATTGAAGCCTTTGCATAGACTTTTATTAACTAATTCTAATCGGAATAGGATTACAAATTCCTATCCAAACTCTTAGACTATAATTAAGTAGAAAACAAATATAAAAATATTAAAATCATTGAGTCTTATCCTAACTTAATTAAAATAATAAAAATAATTAAAATTATTAATAAAATATTCTTTTCTTCTTACCCAAATTTTCAAGTAGCTTGATCTTCTTTGGTCTTCTAATTTGAGTTGAAATTCTTCTTTAATTTGCATTTTAAACACATGGGATAATTTGTAGAAGTCTTAGAATCCTTGGAGAACTTGGGATAATCTGCTGCTTGTCTATATGAGTGAAGTGGCCGCATGTGCGAGGGTCATGGTTCGCACATGTGAAGGGCTATACACATGTAGCTAATGGGTATCCATGCCTAAATCATGTTTTGAGCTTCCTTTTAGGTCGGGATTCATAGACCGAGTCTTTCCTTGGCTATGAGACCCAATAATTTATCTATTTTCTAACTTCTTAGGCCGAGGACTGGATCTAGTTAATCATTTTTGAGTCCCTGATTCACTACCTTGGGCCTGTACCTGGGTGGATTTATCTTGGATACTTTTTATTCAGGAATACTTCTGAGTGTGTTCGGTAAACACATTATTGCTTAACCTTTTTTACCCATTGGTTTTCATATGAACTTCTTGTTTGTCACTAGCCTTTTCCTCAGTTATTATCATATTATCCCCCTTTCTTTGAGAGGATTTATCATCGAATCTGCACTTTATGTAACTTCTTATCCAAATACAAAGAGGCTACAAAAAATACCAAGCAATCAATGGAGTAGCTTGGAACATCTGTTTGTTCCTGCACAAGGAAATAATTCTTAGTTCCTGTGGGGACATTGTCTCCCTCTGTCTGCCATCCTACGAACTCATCATAAGATTTTTTAATTTTAAGCTAGTCTTCATACGCTTCCCTTCTTAATAAGGGAGTCAGGACATGAGTAAGACCTCCCATACGTACTGAATAATGGTTATTTCCACCAGTGTGAGTAACATCTCGGTTGTATTGCCATAGTCTTCTTAGAAATAAGTATCCTACTTGCATAGGAATAATATCACACAATATCTTATCCTCATACTTACCAAAAAAAAAAAATAGAACTCATACCTGTTTGGTGATGCTAATCTCCTCATTATTATCTAACCAGTTGTAGGGATTAGGCTACGGTATGCAAGTCAACCATATCAACCAATAAGGTGCTGGCAACAATGGTACAACTACCTCCATTAATAATCACACTAAAAACTTTTCTGTTAACCATGCATCTAGAGTGGAAGATGGTTTCCCTCTAATCATGTCTTTTGACTTAATCTATATGTTTAGAGTTCGTTACATCACAAACACATCTCTCTGAACTAGTTGAGCAATACTGTAACACCCCGAAACCTTTGCGCTTAATTGTGTTGTGTAAAACCTCTATTTATTCGGGCCCTAAGGCCGTTAACTATTTAAATTTATGTTTTTAATTTCCGTATGATTTTGGGTTTAAATTAAAGTTTATTTTTATTCACTTATTATTTTAATTTATCATTAATTTTAAAATTTTAGAAAAAACAGAGGAAGAAAATGGTGGAGAAATCTTGTAGAAAAGATGCGAGAAATTTTCCTTGCCTGTGCGGGCCCTGCGTACCACAACTGTTTGGGAGGCGTGCATCGTCCCTTGGCCGGCGTGCCCTCAGCCTTCATGATGCTATCATGTTGCTGTCTCGTCGGCCATTTGTTAATCACGTCCGTCAGTTGTTGTGTCGCGTCGGTCAACTTTTTCCCTCCCTCTCTCTTCATGGATTTGTGCCAGTTGAAAAAAATCTAATAGTCCAATTTTTTCAATAAAGATGGACCTCTTTCCACCATTCCTTCATCACTTCATCTTCATTTCCACTCACGAAAGCAATTCTAGAGAGAGATAGAGCTAAAGAGAGATAAGGAAAGAAAATAAGAAAAGAAAAACATAGGAAAACTACAAGCTTTCAGTAAGAGAAGTTTGGTATTTATTTATATGTTTTAAGGGGTATTTTTAGATTAATAAATGAAATGATAGGATACATGCTTAATTTGTTAAGAAAATCTATAAATACATATGTTTATAAGTTCTATGATATTTGCATGATTAGTGTCATATTAATGCTAAAATAAAATAATTGAATAATATGATTATGATGATACAATGAGAAATAATACGTTGAGATTTGTATTCATCAAGGATGATATTAATTGACAAACATGTAAAATAAAGGTTGAACATGTATGCATGACATGTAAATTAAATATGATATGTTAGGCTTTTTATCTTTGAGGGGTTCTGTTTCTCCCCCATATGCTCTGAAAAGACGTGAGAAGACTACTCCCTGTGGATGGAAGCGTACCCTCTAATGAGAGTGGTTACGTGATACGATTGTAGGGGTCACTGTAGCGACATACAGTTGTGACTATAGTTTACATGTAGGATCACTGTGGCTGGCACGACCCGTGTTCATAGAATGTGTCATAGTTTGGAAAGCTATAAATGTGCTATGGTTTAGCAAGTTGTAAATTTGCTAAAAATAAAATGAACTTTGTCATTCCACAGTGGTAGTCAGAAATCCGTATTGCTGTCAATAGATATAAGTCGAAACGGTTTCATGCGAAGAATAGGTAAAATATGAAAGAAATCATGACATGGTTTGTTTAATTTTCTTTATTTTATATATGATGTGATTATGACCATGATATGATTGTCTTGATGTTGACCTCTTTCTAATTAAAATAAAAAGAAATGTTTTCTTATATTTGAAATGAACCCATGATATGACCATGCGACGGTAACTGATTAGCGGTACATTTTTAATTTAATGAACCTTTAAAATCTTAATAATGTTGTTTAAATAAAATTTTTCTTACTGAGTTTACAGAACTCACCCTTTTCCATGCCCCTCCAAGATAAGGACAATAATGAGGAACCACTCGTTGACTTACCCATTAAAGCCTTCGAGGATCCCGTGGATCCATGAACCATTATGAGCGCATGTTTTGTTCTGCACTCTGATGAGTCCACTTTTGGAGAGGCGTGTATTTATTTTTGTGTTGCCTCAGTATTGTAACATTTAGAACATAAACTTATTTTATAAGGGATTGTAATATATTTATTATGTTACATAAAATTATTTTTAAATGCACTCGTAATCTGTTTCTGTACTTGACATCCTTATGCTCTATTTTAGTATTGGAGATGTCACAAATAATTTTTTCACTAGCTCCAAATGATGGCATGTCTTCCTATTCACTGCCACTCTTATGATCACTGATGACATCTCATCATCTCGTATGATCATTGCACGTTGATTGGAATATTGAAATAAAATATGTCCAACCCTCAAACACTTAAAACACTTAATGTTGCTCTATTTTGTAGCATGTGCCTTAGGGTTACCTGTTGTGTTCCTAAAAGGTTACTTACCCTTCTTTTCCTCAATCCTCTTTCTCAGCCCTTCTAACCCATCTCTGAGTGACTTGAGGGGTGGCACTGATAAACCCCCTAGTAGCTACTCTACCTTTCAAGTACCTTCCAATTTTGGTAATCTTATGTACCATTTATTCAAAGTCGACATAGTTTTGTAGTTTAAGGATATTGACAATCTCCTTGTTTAGGGCCTCTAAGATCCGAAACATAGTAGCTTCTGGTTGTTCTTCAACCCTACCTCAAATCATGGTGATCTCCATCTCCTTATGATATTTTTTTATTATCTTGGAACCCTGAGTCAGACGCTGTAGCTTCAGGTTCATGTCCCTATCAAAATGGGATGGTACAAACTATTTCTTCATGATGGATCTTAACTCTCTTCAGATTTAGATAGATTCATCTCCATCTCATTCTTTGAGAGCAACTAACTTATTCCACTAGATTGAGACATATTCAGTAAATTCAAAGGTTGCCAACTTAAGATTTTTCTCTTCACTGTAGTTGCGGCAACCAAAGATGCGATCGACCTTTTGTTCCCATTTTAGGTAGACCTCAACATTATTATCCATTGGAAAGCTAGTATTTACAGCTTAAAGGTAATGAAATCTCCTCCCACTTCTTATCGTCGATCTCCTCAGCTGTTACCCATATCATCCCTACAAGATCTTATCTCATTCTGCATTATTTGGCGTTGAGCACAGGTGCAGCTGCTTCCCCATTCTGCCCGATCTATTCGTGCAGTCATGTTCCCCATATGGACACTCAGCTTGGTAAACATGTTTATGATCCTCTCTTTCATGGTGACGGGTCTACTATTGGCACTTTGGTGAGACATAGCGATGTTCCTGTAAAGACAAAGGTTATTGAAACTAAATAAACTGTCCCTCATCTTCGTGCATGTTTACCTCACAATCTCTCACACTACAACTTCTTCTGTCGAGTTGAGCGTTCGAAATCGGATCCACTTAGATTAAGATCTATAGGTTAGTCTTAATGACATAATAAGGAATCATAAGGGAATTTGATTTCTACAAAAGCTAAGAAACAAACAAAAAAAATAATAATGGTGTGCTTTTTTTATTGGTTGAGTAATTAGAAATGGTTAGTCACTTAAGTATGTACTGGAACAAAAGCACTCTGAAAGGATAAAAACGTAGATCACAAAGAAAAAAGTACGGACTTAAAGCATAAAGGATCCGATCAATCCCGATGGATATAATTGGAAGGTGTCTCCTAGTTATACTACCTCGATGATGACTACGCTCTACGACTGGTCAAGTTTGTTTATACAACATTGTTGTAAAATTTTAGAATGTAAAACAAAAAATAAACGTGAAACAATGGTTTTTGTTCACCGACGTGAGTTAATCTTTCTTTACTTTATGCACCAGAATGAAAACAAAAGTTTTCATGCATACTTGGTAGGTGATTTACTCTTCCTTTCACACTTTAAAGGTTTTCCATCACACAACAAGGTAGTTACTCTTCTTTTGTATTTCTTAAATACAAACAATTTGCCAATTGCCTTATAAGGTACAATTGAGATATTTTTTGAGTTTTTGATTTGTATTTTTTTTACTAATGAAAAAAACATAAAACTACTTCAATTAAATAGATAATATGAATCCAAGCGATATACAAAATGAACTAGCAATCAATAAAGTTGAATTGCTAATTTATGAACAAGAATGATAAAACTATAAAGATAATAGGTTCATTAAGAGCCCAAGCTCTTATACTAACTGACACGGAAAGGTATGGGGAGGATCGTTTTGACTCCGAGAACCTCAATCAATGCATACAATTAGAAGATTTAACCATCTAATTCTCCCTCCCTACTTGAATTTATACTCACCTAAATAACATGTAAAAACAAGACAATAGAGAAAATAAAAGAAGAAGAAAAGATGTCACGACTTACTTGATAAGTCGATTGCAACTCTTCAACTAAAGAAAACTTTTGAAAGCTCCCTAACTTTGAAGAACAATCAAAGAAATTAGCCAAAGCTAATTTTAAAGAAAACAAAAGCTTAATTTATTAATCTCAAAAGTCATGATTATATCCTAAGGACTAAAGCCTTTATATAGAATTTTATTGACTAATTCTAGTAGAATAAGATTATAAATTCTTATCCACATTCTTAGACTATTAAAATAATTTGTTCTTATCCTAACTTAATAAAAATAATTAATAAAACATTATTTTCTTCTTATCCAAATTTTCAAGTAGCTTGATCTTCCTTGGACTTCCAATTTAAGTTGAAATTCTCCTTAAACAGATGGGGTAAATTGTAGAAGTCTTAGAATCCTTGAAAAACTTGGAAAAGCAAGAAAAGAAGTCCAAAAGAACTCAAAATTAGGTGGCTCGTGCGGATAGCTTATTAGAGACGCACGGGTCAGATGCTGGAACTGCGCAAGTGCGTGGGTCGCGTGGAATGGGCACGCAGAAATCCTTTACCTGATGCGGCCTGAACATGTGTATGGGTTGCACGTGTGCTTGGTTGCCCGCGTGCATGTGTACGCATGCTATTTTGTGTAGGTTGACCTGTCCGTATAGGTGTAGTTGTTGCGTATGCAGCTGGGCAGTCATGTGCCTTTGTGCGCGCTATGTGGTGTGTGGGTGTTGTTGCACGCATGCCCCACATGCTTTTCCATTAGGGTAAAGTGGTCGCATGTGTGAGGGCTATGGTTCACATATGTGAAGGGCTATGGTTCATATGTGTGAAGGGCTACACAGGTGTACTTAATGGGTATCCATGCCCAAATCATGTTTTGGGCTTCCTTTTGGGCCAAGATTCATGGATCGAGTCTTTTCTTGGCCATGAGACCCAATAATTTTCTGTTTCCCATTTTTCTAATCTTCCTCTTTTTAGGCCAAGGCTTGGATCCAGTTACTCTTTTTTTATCCCTGATTCACTACCTTGGTCGTGTGCCTGGGTGAATTCATCTTAGGTACTTTCTTTTTGGGAATCCTTTATGAGTCTGTCAAGGAAGCACACTATGGCTTAACCTTTTTCGCCCTTCAATTTTCGTAGGAACCTCCTGTTTGTCATTAGGCTTTTCTTCAGTTATCATCACATAAATATAGTTTTTTATTTTTTTTTCAACATTTAGTGCTTAAAAATAAAAGTTGATATTTTCTTGTAATTTAGTCTTGTCTAATCTAGATTGAAAACTATATTGAATTCTTTTATATTTTTATACATGGGTCGAGATTAGAATTAAACAATATTTAACTTTAACCAGTTCGGTTTTCTTTTAAGCTAAAAAAAATATATATCTAAACAAAATTTCCACTAATGTAAATCTTATTAGAATAATTTTTATTCAACTTTGAATAAATATAAAACATATTTTAAATCAGACAACTTGAATTAGGTCTTTCTAACTCTCAAGGCCATCGACAAGTTAAATTTTCTAAACATTCTTAAGACTGCTAACCAACTAACGAACGTTTCTTGGTTGGTTCACGAATAAGAAAGAATTAGTTATCAGAACGTTTCTGACAACTATAATTGATTTGCCATATTTTGAGTAAAATGAATTTTTACATCTATGATCAATTAAATTACTGGAACTAACTATTTCGTCAACTAATAATCCTTCTTATAATTGTTTTAGTTTCTAATTTATAGCCAAGAGTTTTTTTTAATATTACTCAGCTCGTTGTATATTTTATATTTTGCATATTAGATTCTACAAAACCTCTCTTATTCATTTTTATTCGTTGGTCAAGGAAGAAAATTATTTTCCAATTCTCTGTGGATTTGACTCTTCTTACCACAACTACAATATTGTTTTATTGGTTACTTAGGAATTTATTTCTGGTAGATTCGACACTCATCAAATTTCGACACAATTGCTGGGGAATTGAGAGTTACTAATTTTTTTTTTCTTTGTTTTTATGACCGGGTTTGATCGTGGAGAACTTATTCTTTATTATCAAGAAATTAAGAAATATGCCAAGAATATAAGGAAACAAACCAAGATGAAGAAGAAAACGTGTCAATAGAGTACAAGTTTTAAAGAAAACAACACATCAATCGAAATAGAAGCAGAAACAGAGCATATGGTTGAGGAACGCACCTTGAGGTATTTTACAACACCACCTACTAACCAGCAGCCTCTCTGCATCACTTGTCCAGATCTGGACATAGCTTTCGAGCTGAAATCTGGCCTAATTCACTTGGTTCCCAAGTTCAGAGTTTTAGAGAATGAAAACCTGCACAAGCACCGCAAAGAATTTCATGTCGTGTGCTCAAGTATGAAGTCGTATAGAATGTCCCAATAGCTGACAAAATTGAGAGCATTCCCTTTTTTTTAGATGATGCAGCCAAGGATGGGTTGTTTTACCTATCTCCCGGGTTGGGCAAAAATAGTAAAAGTTTTCTCAGATTGCTTCTTCCCAGCATCTTGAACAACCAACGTTAGGAGAGAAATATGTGGAATATGTCAAAGGGATTCTGAGAACTTACATGATTATTAGAACAGGTTCAAACGGTTATTCGCAAGTTGTCCGCAATATGATATCTTAGAACAATATCTAATTCACTATCTTTATGAAGGATTGCTGTCCACAAAAAGAAGAATGTTAGATGCAACAAATGGTGGTGCCATAGTGAACAAAACACCTTGAGAAACTAGAGAATTGATAGCGATCATGGCAGCCACTTCCCAGATATTCGATTCCACCCCCCGGAGAGTGAATGAGGTAAGTATTTCTTCCATTGAGTCTCAAATTTCTAAATTAAATTATTTGGTGAGGAATATGATTGCAGGGAATAAACATCGGGTAAG
>NW_019014398.1:3550-66053 GCF_000150535.2 Carica papaya | reverse complement strand
AACAAATTGACCGTTGTGTTATGCTTGTCGGCGTCCTTTTAACGCAGTCTGAATTTCTTTATCTCCCCTTTAAAAGCAAACTGACCGTGCGATTAGATTAAAACCCCACAAAAGTTTTCCAATTCTCCTCTTCAGACCACCTTCTTCCTTTCTTTCGTCTTTCTTTTACTTTCAAAAAGTTTTCAACGTTCTTTGTTTTCAGATCTGGCCTTGCCCAGAGAGAAGGAGAGAGATACAAGCACAAAAGAGAGAGAGAAAAAGGGGAAAAAGACAGAAACGAGGTCTGAAACCCCTCCATTCTCTTCAATGTGGAGAGGGAAAGAAAAGAATATCAGAAAGAGGTAAGGAAGAAGATGGTAGAAAACAAATTAGAATGGTAATCTTTCTAGCATTCTATTTCTTTTTCAGTTTCTTGAGAGCAAAGAATCAAATAGAGAAAGAAAAGAAGAACAAAGAAAGAAGGAAAAAAAAAGAAGATCGAAAAGAAGATAGATAGGTTTCTCTTAAAGACCCAACACTGCCTAGTCATTCTGTTAAATTTCAATCTCTCTTGTTCTCACAAGCCTTGCCCAGAGAGAAGTTGAGAAGTACGAGCATAGCAGAGAGAGAATAAGGGGAAAAAGACAGAAACGAGCAGACATGGATCTGGAACTCTCCATTCTCTTCAATGTGGAGAGGGAAAGAAAAGAATATCAGAAAGAGGTGAGGAAGAAGATGATAGAAAACAAATTAGAATGGTCATCGTTTTACCATTCTATTTATTTTTCAGTTTCTTGAGAGCAAAGAATCAAATAGAGAAAGAAAAGAAGAGCAAAGAAAGAAGGAAAAAAGAAGATCGAAAAGAAGATATATGGGTTTCTCTTAAAGACCCAACACTACTTAGTCATTCTGTTAAATTTCAATCTCTCTTGTTCACAAGCCTTGCCCAGAGAGAAGGTGAGAAGTACGAGCATAGCAGAGAGAGAAAAAGGGGAAAAAGACAGAAACGAGCAGACATGGATCTGCAATAGTTGCTTTTTTCTTTCTTTTTCTTTTCTTTAAAAAGTTTTTTAAAAAACAAATTGACCGTTGTGTTATGCTTGTCGGCGTGCGCAGTCTGAATTTCTTTATTTTCCCTTTAAAAGCAAACTGACCGTGCGATTAGATTAAAACCCCACAAAAGTTTTCCAATTCTCCTCTTCAGACCACCTTCTGCCTCTCTTTTACTTGCAAAAAGTTTTCGACGTTCTTTGTTTCCAGATCTCGCCTTGCCCAGAGAGAAGGAGAGAGATACAAGCACAAAAGAGAGAGAGAAAAAGGGGAAAAAGACAGAAACGACCAGACATGGATCTGAAACCCCTCCATTCTCTTCAATGTGGAGAGGGAAAGAAAAGAATATCAGAAAGAGGTAAGGAAGAAGATGATAGAAAACAAATTAGAATGGTCATCTTTCTAGCATTCTATTTCTTTTTCAGTTTCTTGAGAGCAAAGAATCAAATAGAGAAAGTAAAGAAGAACAAAGAAAGAAGGAAAAAAGAAGATCGAAAGGAAGATAGATAGGTTTCTCTTAAAGACCCAACACTGCCTAGTCATTCTGTTAAATTTCAATCTATCTTGTTCACAAGCCTTGCCCAGAGAGAAGGTGAGAAATACAAACATAATAGAGAGAGAAAAAGGGGAAAAAGACAGAAACGAGCAGACATGGATCTGAAACTCTCCGTTCTCTTCAAGGGAGATCGAAAAGAAGATCGATGGGTTTCTCTTCAAGACCCAACACTACTTAGTCATTCTGTTAAATTTCGATCTCTCTTGTTCACAAGCCTTGCCCAGAGAGAAGGTGAGAAGTCCGAGCATAGCAGAGAGAGAAAAAGGGGAAAAAGACAGGAACGAGCAGACATGGATCTGAAACTCTCCATTCTCTTCAATGTGGAGAGGGAAAGAAAAGAATATCTGAAAGAGGTAAGGAAGAAGATGATAGAAAACAAATTGAACTGTCCTCTTTCTAACATTCTATTTCTTTTTCAGTTTACTGGGAGTAAAGAGCCAAATAGAGAAGGAAAAGAAGAGCAAAGAAAGAGGGAAGAAGAAGATCGAAAGAAGAGATATGTCTTTCTCTTCAAAGACCCAACGGTAGCCGGAGGTATTTTTACTTATCTCTTAATATTGGTAGGTGATCATTCATGGAGTTTATTTTTATTTGGTTCTCCTTTCATGAAGTTGGCATAAGTGATTTAGTCTCTCTTAATCTGGGTTTTACATAAATCTTTTTTTTTTAAATTTCTTTTTACAGTTTGTCTTCTTATTTATTTATTCTTCTTATTTAATGTTTTTAGTTTTCATAAATTTGTTTTGTTATGTGTAGCATCTGTTCTTAACTAACTAACTAATTGTTTCTTAGCATAAGTTATTTTCAACTATATCTGTAATGAGGAATAATGAATTGGTTCTCTGTCTCTCTCTGTGTTCTCTTCTCTCTTTTATTCTCTCTTTGTCTGTTTCTCACTCTCTCTGCACTTCTCTCTTTGTTTGCTACATTCCAAACCCTAAAAGCCCTCTTCCTAAATTTCACACATAACATATTTCTAAATTAATTCGAGTTCTTTCTTGTTATAAACATTGCAGCAGGTTTCTTAACTGGGGAGATGTTGTTTTTCTTATTCCTTTTTACCATGATTTATAGACTTGAAATTTACTCAAAAGATAGCAGCAGTTTCTTGTTTTTTCATTTAAATATTCCAATTTAGCTTTAATAATTTTACAGACAAACAAACTATCTTCTGGAATTTGATTTAGTAGGTTCTGTTTTTTATGGAGTTTGCGAAGTTGATATTTTGGTCTCTGTTTCTAAGTACATTTGACACGTTCCTTTGAGACCCAGGTAGGTTGGGAATAGAATATAATGCTGTGGATATTCCATAGTTATATGCTAATGTATGAATCAAATATGAACATATTACCCTTTTCCGATTGAGGGAACTTTCGAAAAGAAGAATTGCTTGATTGATTACCCTCCCAAAGTATTCAGAGTATTCGGGTTTTCTTGAAAACTAACAGCGTAAAAATGTTACAACAAAAATAAATATACTAAAAATAAAAGCAAGAATAACGATTGGATTTGGAGCTCTATTGCATAGATGGTAATCTATAGTCTTTTTTAATTTTCTAACTTATCATTTCTTTCACAATCTAAAACTTCTTAAAAAACTATAAAAAACTATTTTATCTTGTGAACTTTCCTTTAAATATTTTCATAATTAGAAATATTTTCTAAAGTGTCGCATATTTCTCATTTATGCTTTCAATTGTTGCAATATTTGCTTTTTCAGTATGATGAGATGTTCCCTTCACTATTCAGTGATCATCCTAATATATTTCCTCCACACCTGTCGACATGGGCTAGTGAACTTTGGCACTGAAATAGCATGAAAGGTATGTCCGCATACGGGAAGCTGAGAACTTGCTCAATTCCAGTTGGTGGCTTTCTTTTGAATCTAATTCTAAAAGATAATACATAGTTTGAATACAATAACAGTTAAAAGTAATTTGTAATTGAAAGAAAAGTTTGGTAAATAAAAGTATCAAGTAAAGATAGTTTATAAGATGACATCACTAGTAGAACATGAAGAAGAGTTTGGAGCATCGGAGTTAGGCAGCAGGTTAATACACCTCGAAATAAATATACTTATTTGCTGCATTAAGTGTGTGTATTGGATCCTAATAGTTTATGTAATGTGGCTTGTGAACGTATTGCAAAAATGCTGCACTTGCACTGAAAAAACAATTTTTTTTGGCACCCGAACTAAATCTACTGCAAGATTATATCCATGAATTTTTCAACTACATAATTTAATAAAAAAAATGCGAAATGTAGATGGAGAGCTAAGTTTCCTTACTTCATTAAAAAATTAATAGTTTTTAAAATACATAAAATTCTGCGACTGAAAAATTCTAATTTAAAGATTTATCACATGTTAGCTTTACTTTAGATTTAGATTGGAGGATTATTTTATTTTAAGAGTTTAATTTTTACAAACTTATAATTTAGAGTTATCGTTCATTTTCTTATTTTGAAGATTTTAGAAACCTAATAGCTTTTAAACCAAAACAAAAATTTCATTTAGCTCTTCAACTTTTTTAGCAAACAAGCATCTCAAACACAATAACGACAAACTACAACAAATAAATTACAACTATCCTTACAAACTGACAAGGAAAAAGAGTGAACTTCAAGTATCAACCCAAAAATTGAATATTTCGTTTTTAACATTTTCATGAGTTGAAATGATTATAAATTAAAACAATCTAGTATTTTTCGTCAATGAATTTCTTTATGTGTACATTAATATAGCAATACTTGAGGTTGTTTTTAATGTCATGCAGAGGACAACAAAATTGTCCTCTTTTAATGGTCGTTTTCAATGTCCATGTCAAGTTGTGCATATATTATATTTAATTGCTATTGATTCTCTTCTGATTTGAATTACAACATAAAAGAGTCTTGATCATTTATAAATTGATATGCTTACTTTTGTGTAGTTGTTGTAGATTTCAAATGGTAAAAATCAGATAAATAAACATATATTTAATAGTATGTTTTTTCTTTAACTAGTTAAAATTTTATTTCTTTGTTATTATGAAGATCTTGAGGTAAAAAGTTGAAAGGAATCTAATCATATATTATCTTTGTTTTGTTCTCTTTTCTGGGTAACATTGCTGGAGAAATGTCGGGCTATGATATATTTGTGAAATAAAAGGTTTATTTTTTAATGCTTATGACATGAATTTTATTTTTTATTACATATATTTTTTAGTATTTAGAATTATTTACTTAACTATATTCTTTTTGGTTACTTTAATATAGGACTACCGAAGGTTATTATCAATCTTAGAAACACTTTTAACGTAAATAATCATGTGTTTTTATCTTTTTGGGTAGCTAATATTTTTATATTTTGTTAGTGCGTAACTCTTTGTCAAAACGTTTAAGATGGTCCAGGCGTGTCACTTGTGTTTTGTTTTCTTTTGTTCGTAACGCTCTTTTAGATATAGATTATGAGGAACCAGCAGAATAAGAGGTTTGTCTTTCTTCTTTTATCCTGTTTTTCAGTTTTGTTTTGTTTTTTTCATCCTAATTTTTTCTTTAATATTTTTTAATGGAGTTGGAGAGAGTTACAATGTTATTTATTTCTGCATCATTTATCACATTAAGTTTTAAAAAGTTTTTAAATGGAGCTTCATAAGGAGATCTTCTCCATGATCATTTTAGTTAAAAAGATTTGTAGTTCGATTTGATGGCAGATAATGGTACTGGCGGGAACTCGTCTTCTTGGGTTGCAGGAGTACTTGGTCAGCAGTTTCTTTTGTTTCTTCAATGTTTCTAATAAGGTTGCATTTACTTAATTGGTAATTAGGATTTTGGAGCTAGACCATACAGTGGTTTGGTACTATGAGCTGCTGTGTTTTATGAGGTATCTCTTTCTTCTTGTTTTTTCCATTATATTTCTTAGATTTTGGTATGTTTGTCTTGTTTCTCGCGTCGCTGGCAAGATGACGGAGGTCATGACCATTCTTTAAAATTGTGCTGTAAGTTGTGAAAATTCAAATTTCATTTTAATAATTTTGCATATTTACTGATTGTAGCAAACCTGCGAATACTGACTCTCTTACTTACGCTGGCAAGCTCTCAGTATAGCCTACGGCGGGCTTTACGGTATGTGAGCAACAAAAGAGGGAGAGTGTGTATGAAGAAGAGAACCAGAACGGCAGAGGAAGAGAGTTCGTATGAAAGTTTACCTCATGATTCTATTATCTGATTAGTCAATTATTTTTATTTTTTTACTAACTAATCAAATAATAATTTTTAAATTATGCTACCATAACTTAGTTGAAGGATGGATTTGAACATTAAAAACCTACATGACGCTAGATCGATATGAACAATGCAAAACAAACAAATTGTAATTAGAAACTGAAATTGGAATAAAAATACAAACAAATTCAAATACATTAACAAATTCAAGTATACTGAAAGAAAAATTCAATTGATTTTTTTGCAATTCCATAAAAATGAAACAAACAACTAAGTCGAGTGAAACTGTACAATAAACGAAAACAAGTAGCCGCTGAAATTCTAATACAATTACAAATAAATTCAAATACAATCACAAACTCAAGTAAACCAAAATAAAAATTACATTTAGCTCTTCAATTTTTCCAACAAACAAACATCTCAAACACAATAACGAGAAACTACAAGAAACAAATTACATTTACCCTTACAAATAAACTCAAATACAATTACAAAGTCAAGTAAACCAAAATAAAAATTACATTTGGCTCTTCAACTTTTCCTGTAAACAAGCATCTCAAACACAATAACGACAAATTACTGCAAACAAATTACAAACTGACAAAGAAAAAGAATAAAACCCAAGTATCAACCCTAAAAACAAATTCTCGTTTTAATATTTGCATGAGTTGAAATGATTATAAAATAAAAAAATTTAGCATTATTTTGTCAGTGAATTTCTTTGTGTACATTAACATAGTAATACCTGAGATTGTTTTTAATGTTATGCAGAAGACAACAAAATTGTCCTCTTTCAATGTCTGTTGTTCTTGATTTTAGTCATTTTTTTTAATTTGAAGTTTTGATATCCGTGCATGCCTGTTTTTAAAAGAGTCTTGATCATTTATAAATTGATATGCTCACTTTTGTGTAATTGTTGTAGGTTTCAAACGGCAAAAATCAGGTAAATAAACACGTATTCAATATTATGTTTTTTCTATAACTAGTTAAAATTTTCTTTCTTTGTTACTCTGAAGATCTTTAAGCAAAAAGTTAAATAGAGTTCAATCATATATATATATTTTTTGTTCTTTTTTGTGGGTAACACTGCTGAAAACATGTTGGGTTATAAGATATTCGTGAAACAAAAGGTTTATTTTACTTTGCTTACGATACAAATTTTATTTTCTATTATATATATATATATATTATATTTAGAATTATTTACTTAACAATATTCTCTATGTTTACTTTAATGTAGGACTAGCGAATGTTATTATCAATCTTAAGGAGCACTTTTAAGGTAAATAAGCATGTGTTTTTATCTTTTTAGGTAGTTAAAATTTTTATATTTTGTTAGTATGTAACTCTTTAGGTAAAAAGTTTAAGATGGTCCAGACGTGTCACTTGTGTTTTATTCTTTTTTGTTGGTAGCACTCTTTTAGACGTGGATTATGAGGTATCCGTGGAATAAGAGGTTTGTCTTCCTTCTTTTATCATATTTTTAAGTTTAGTTTTAATTTTTTAAAGCCTAATTTATTTTTTAAATTTTTTTGATGAAGTTGGAGAGAGTTACAACGCTATCTATTTCAGCATCATCTATCACATTCTGTTTTTAAAAAGTTTTATTTGGAGCTACAAGGAGATCTACTCTACGATCACTTTAGTGGAAAAGAAGATATGTGGTTCAATTTGATGGCAGATACTGGTGATGGCGGGAACTCGTCTTCTTCGGTTGCAGGAGTACTTGGTCAGCGGTTATTTTTTATTTTTTTAATATTTCTAATAAGGTTGCATTTACTGAATTGGTAATCAGGATATTGGAGCTGGTCTGTTACACAGTTGTTTGGTACTATGAGCTGTTGTGTTTTATGAGGTATCTCTTTCTTCTTATCTTTCACATTATAGTTTCTGAGTTTTGGTATTTTTGTCTTGTTTCTCGCGTCGCTGACAAAAGGAAGGAGGTTCTGATAATTCTTGAAAATTGTGCTGTAAGTGATGAAAATTCAATTTTTGTTTTAATGATTTTGCATAATTACTTGTTGTAGCAAACCTGCGAATAGTGGTTGTCTTACTTACGATGGCAGGTTCTCGGTATAGCCTGCGGCGTGCTTTACGGTCTGTGAGCGACAAAAGAGGGAGAGTGTGTACGTAGAAGAGAACCAGAGCGACAGAGGAAGCGAGTTCGTATGAAATTTTACCTCATGATTTTATTATCTGATTAGTCAATTATTTTTAATTTTTTACTATCTAATCAAACAATAATTTTTAAATTATGCTACTATAACTTAGTTAAATGATGGATTTGAACACTAAAAAGCTACATGCGATAGATCGATATGAACAATGCAAAGCAAACAAATTATAATTAGAAACTGAAATTGGAACAAAAATACAAAAAAACTCGAATACAGTCAGTAATCTAAGTACACTGAAAGAAAAATCCAATTGATTTTCTTGTAATTCCTAATAAATAAAACAAACAACTAACTTGAGTGAAATTACAACAAACTAAAACGACATATTTTAACAAGAAGTAGGCGTTGAAATTCTAATACAATTACAAACAAACTCAAATAGAATCACAAATTTAAGTAAACCAAAACAAAAATTACATTTAACTCTTCAACTTTTCCAGATAACAAAAATCTCAAACACAATAACGAGAAACTATAACAAATAAATTACATCTACCCTTACAAACAAACTCAAATACAATTACAAAGTCAAGTAAACCAAAACAAAAAGTACATTTGACTCTTCAACTTTCCCTGCAAACAAACATCTCAAACACAATAACGATAAATTACCGCAAACAAATTACAACTTCCCTTACAAACTGACAAGGAAAAATGGTAAAACCCAAGTATTAGCCCTGAAAACGAATATCTCGTTTTAATATTTGCGTGAGTAGAAATGATTATAAATTGAAACAATTTAGCATTATTTTGTCAGTGAATTTCTTTATGTGTACATTAACATAGTAATACTTGAGGCTGTTTTTAATGTTATGCAGAAGACAACAAAATTGTCCTCTTTTAATGTCTTTTCTTTTTTATTTTAGTTGTTTTTTTTTTAATTTAAAGTTTTGATATCCGTCTATGCCTGCATTTGTTACATTTAGTTGCCATTGGTTTTCTTCTGATTTTAAAAGAGTCTTGATCATTTATAAATTGATATACTCACATTTGTGTAATTGTTGTAGATTTCAAACGCTCAAAATCAGGTAAATAAACACGTATTCAATATTATATTTTTTCTATAACTAGTTAAGATTTTCTTTCTTTGTTACTATAAAGATCTTTAGGCAAAAAGTTAAAGAGAGTCCAATCATATATTATCTTTTTTTTGTTATCTTTTGTGAGTAACACTACTAGAAACATGTTGGTTTATAAGATATTCGTAGAACAAAAGGTTTATTTTGCTTTACTTACGATATAAATTTTATTTTCTAATATATATATATAATTTTTTTCTATTTAGAATTATTTACTCAGTAATATTCTTTATGTTTACTTTAATGTAGGACTAGTGAACGTTATTATCAATCTTAGGGAGCACTTTTAAGGTAAATAAGCATGGGTTTTTATCTTTTTGGGTAGTTAAAATTTTTATATTTTGTTAGTATGTAACTCTTTAGATAAAAAGTTTAAGATAGTATAGGTGTGTCACTTGTATTTTATTTTTTTTTGTTGGTAGCACTCTTTTAAACGTGGATTATGAGGTATCCGTGGAATAAGAGGTTTGTCTTTCTTCTTTTATCATATTTTTCAATTTAGTTTTGCTTTTTTTAAGCCTAATTTATTTTTTAAATTTTTTTGATGGAGTTAGAGAGAGTTACAACGCTATCTATTTCTGTATCATCTATCACATTAAGTTTTAAAAAGGTTTCATTTGGAGCTACAAGGAGATCTACTCTATGATCACTTTAGTGGAAAAGAATATATGTGGTTCGATTTGATGGCGGGAACTCATCTTCTTCGGTTGCAGGAGTGCTTGGTCGGCGGTATTTTTTTGTTTCTTTAATGTTTATAATAAGGTTACATTTACTGAATTGGTAATCAGGATATTGGAGCTGGTCTATTATACAGTCATTTGGTACTATGAGCTGCTGTGTTTTATGAGGTATCTCTTTCTTCTTGTCTTTCACATTCTATTTACTGGGTTTTTGTATGTTTATCTTATTTCTCGCATCGTTGGAAGGAGGTCCTGACCATTCTTCAAAATTGTGTTGTAAGTGATGAAAATTCAATTTTTATTTTAATGATTTTTCATAATTACTTGTTGTAGCAAACCTGCGAATAGTGGCTGTCTTACTTACGTTGGCAGGTTCTCGGTATAGCCTGCGGCGTGCTTTATGGTCTGTGAGCGACAAAAGAGGGGGAGTGTGTACGAAGAAGAGAACCAGAGCAACAGAGGAAATGAGTTCGTATGAAATTTTGCCTCATGATTTTATTATCTGATTAGTCAATTATTTTTATTTTTTTACTAACTAATCAAACAATAATTTTTAAATTATGCTACCATAACTTAGTTGAAGGATGGATTTGAACACTAAAAACCTATATGACGATAGATCGATATCAACAATGCATAGCAAACAAATTGTAATTAGAAACCGATATTGGAATAAAAAACAAACAAACTCAAATACAGTTACAAATCCAAGTACACTGAAAGAAAAATCCAATTGATTTTTTTTGCAATTTCAAATAAATGAAACAAACAACTAACTCGAGTGAAAATACAACAAGTAGGCGCTCAAATACTAATACAATTACAAAAAAAAAACTCAAATATAATCAAAAACTCAAGTAAACCAAAATAAAAATTAAATTTAGTTCTTCAACTTTCTCTGCAAACAAATATATCAAACATAATAACGATAAAGTACCTGTAAAAAATTACAACTACCCTTATAAACTGATAAGAAAAAAGAGTAAAACCCAAGTATCAGCCCTGAAAACGAATATCTCATTTTAATACTTGCATGAGGTTAAATGATTATAAATTGAAATAATTTAGCATTATTTCGTAAGTGAATTTCTTTATGTGTACACTAACATAGCAATACTTGAAGCTGTTTTTAATGTTATACAGAAGACAACAAAATTGTCCTCTTTTAATATTTATTCTTCTTGATTTTAGTCGTTCATTTTTAATTTGAAGTTTTGATATCTGTCCATGCCAAGCTGTGCACATATGTTACATTTAATTACTATTGGTTTTCTTCTTATTTTAATTACGATGTAAAAAGGCTTTGATCATTTATAAATTGATATGCTTACTTTTGTGTAGTTGTTGTAGATTTCAAACGGCAAAAATTAGGTAAATAAACACGTATTTAATATTATATTTTTTTCATAACTAGTTAAAATTTTCTTTCTTTGCTATTATGAAAATCTTTAGGCAAAATGTTGAACAGAGACCAATCATATATTATCTCTGTTTTTTTCTCTTTTGTGGGTAACACTGCTTGAAACATGTTAGGTTATAAGATATACGTGGAATAAGAGGTTTATTTTCCTATGCTTTGACATAAATTTTATTTTCTATTAGATATTTTCTTTTCTATTTAGGATTACTTAGCAATATTATTTTTGTTTACTTTAATATAGGACCACCGAAGATTATTATCAATCTTAGTTAGCAGTTTTAAGGTAAATAAGCATATATTTTTATCTTTTTGGGTAGATAACAGTTTTATATCTTGTTAGTGTGTAACTCTTTAGGAAAAACGTTTAAGATGGTCCAGATGTGTCATTTATGTTTTTTTTTCTTTGTTGGTAGCACTTTTTTAGACGTGAATTATAAGGTATCTGTGGAATAAGAGGTTTGTCTTTCTTCTTTTATCATATTTTTCTTTTTTTTTTTGCTTTTTTAGCCTAATTGTTTTTAAATTTTTTTTGATGGAGTTGGAGAGATTTACAACGCTATCTATTTCAGCATCATCTATCACATTTAGTTTTAAAAAGTTAGTTGATGGAGCTTAACATGGAGATCTACTGCATGATCATTTTAGTCGAAAAGTAGATCTGTGGTTCGATTTGATGGCAGATACTGTGATGGCGGTAACTTGTTTTCTTTGATTGCAGGAGTGGTCAGTAGTTTCTTTTGATTCGTCAATGTTTTTAATAAGGTTGCATTTACTGAATTGGTACGAAGAGCTACTGTGTTTTATGTGGTATTTCTTTCTTCTTGTCTTTCACATTATATTTTTTGGGTTTTGATATGTTTGTCTTTTTTCTCGCTCGTTGGCAAGAGGACGGAGGTCACGACCATTTTTCAAAATTGCACTGTAAGTGGTGAAAATTAAAATTTCATTTTAATGATTTTGCATGTTGATTGGTTGTAGCAAACATGAGAATACTGACTCTCTTACTTACGCTGGCAAGTTCTCAGTATAGTCTGCTGCATGTTTTACGGTCTGTGAGCGACAAAAGAGGGAGAGTGTGTACGAAGAAGAAAAATAGAACGGCAGAGGAAGAGAGTGCGTATGAAATTTTACCTCATTATTTTATTATTTGTGTTGCATACTTCTCATTTATTCTTTCAATTGTTGCAACATTTGCATCTTCAGTATGATAAAATGTTCCCTTCACTATTTAATGATCATTCTGATATATTTCCTCCACACCTGTCCACAGGCGGGAAGCTGAGAACTTACTCAATTCTGGTTGGTGGCTTCTTAAAACACTTAGTATCTCTTGTCTTTCTCTCTCTCTCTCTCTCTTTCTTTCTTTAATCATTCTTAAACTTAATCTTCAATCCTAAAATGCGATTGAATGATTTCTTCAGTTGCTTGAAAGTTACTTGTTTACCATTTGCAAAATAATATACACTCGTTATAACTTTGGCTTTAGCTCATACATAGTGGTAGATCAATATTATTTTTAAGAAATACAACGTAGTTGGTGTTTTTAGGGTAACTTGAATAAACTAATAATTTTCTCAAAATATTTTACTTTTCTCTGTATGGTCTACTGGTTTTCCCTTTGGATCATGGCTAGTAGACAGAATGACTTGTGGTTGTTGGCAAATATATAATATCATCCTTAGAGATATATTTAAAATTAGATAGTTAGAATTGTTATTTTCAACTAAGATTAGGAATTGAATGTTGATTAACTTTTATGTATTAAAGCTTATAGGTATCGAGTATTTAGTGAGTAGCTAGTGATGCATTCAAAACTAAATAGTTAGGATTGCTTTTTTCAGATAAGACTAGGAATTGATGTTGATTGATTTTTATGTACTAAAGCTCATAGGTATAGAGTACTAGTGATAGGCCAGAAAGTCTTTGTTTGATTTTAGCTCTAACACACTGGTCGGTTAGTATTGTTCTAAGATATTCGATGTAATTGGTGTTTTAAGATGACTTGAATCATTTTGTAGGTTTTTGGAGGTAGATTACTTTCTTTTGTATGGTTTAATATTTTTTTGTTTTGGTCATAGCCCGTTGTTAGAAAGATGGTGGTTGTTGGTTGTTATGTGGTATCATCCACAGTGGTTTATTTAAACTTAGATGGTTAGGATTGTTGAGTAATGTTAGGAAGTGGACACTGATTGACTTTTTATGTATTGAAGCTAATAGGAATAGAGTAGTTAGTAGTAAGTTTGTGGAGGTAAGTTCTTGTTTAATTTTAGCTCCAAGATGGTGGTAAATTATCGTTTCAAGGGAAGATATAGAAGAAAAAGAAGATTGCAAATGTATGTAATTTTCTTTTGAATCTAATTCTAAAAGATAATACATAGTTTGAATACAATAAGAGTTAAAAGTAATTTGTAATTGAAAAAAGAGTTTGACAAATAAAAGTATCAAGTAAAGATAGTTTATAAGATGACATCACTAGTAGAACATGAAGAAGAGTTTTGAGTATCGGAGTTAGCCAACAGGTTAATATACCTCGCAATAAATATACTCATTTGCTACATTAAGTGTGTATTGGACCCTAATAGTTTATGTAATGTGGCCTCCGAACGTATTGCAAAATGCTTCACTTGCAATGAAAAAACAATTTTTTCTAGCACCCGAACTAAATCTACTGCAAGATTATATCCATAAATTATGGTGTAATAAAAAAATACGAAATGTAGATGGAGAGCCAAGCTTTCTTACTTCATTAAAAAACTATTATGGTGTAAGTGACAAAGAAATTCTAACTTAAAGATTTATCATATGTTAACTTTACTTTAGATTTAGATTGGAGGATTATTTTATTTTAAGAGTTTAATTTTTAGAAATCTATAATTTAGAGTTATCGTTCATTTTCTTATTTTGAAGATCTTAGTGATAAAGTCATGGATTAAATAGTTCAAGGTGTTGCGAGTTGATATAGTAGATAGAGGATGATTGTAATTATTGAAGGATGTTCATTAGAATATTGTTTTCCAATTATGAAAAGTGAACTTAGGGATTGGTGCTTAAGAAAAAGAAATGTTTGGTAAATTTACAACATTAGCTGTATGTCAAAAATACTGTTGGAAGAGTTGCAAGTGATGACTATTGGAGAACCTTGACTTAAATTTATAGTATATCTATTTGATATTTGAATCCAATGAATGTTTGTTTTAAGAATTGAGGTGATCTAGGATTTTGACTACTAATTGCCTAGAAATGAGTAAATAAAAGTGAAGGATAAAAAAATAATAAATCTCAAATATCAGCCTATAGAACGAACATGTCATTTTTTACATTTGTATGAGTTGAAATGATTATAAATTAATAAAATTAGCATTATTTGCTTAATGAATTTCTTTTATGTGTGTATACATAACAGTATTCAAAAAACAATTTTAAATATTATGCTGAGAATAATAAAATTGTCCTATTTTGATGTTTGTTCTTTGTTTTAGTCGTTTTTTTAATTTGAAGTTTTGATATCCGTTTTGTCATGCCAAACTATGCATATGTTACATTTAATTGCTTAGTTCTCTTTTCATTTAAATTACAATATAGAAAAATCTTATTTATTCATAAAAAGATATGTTTATTGTTCTCTTTTAATGCTTGTTATTCCTGGTTCTAGTTGATTTTTTTTTTATATTTCAATTTTGGTACGCGTAGTTCCCATGGAAAATTATCCATATGTTCTATTTATTTGCTAATGATTTTTTACTTCTTTGAATTATAATATTGACGAATCTTTATTATTTACAAATTGATTTGCTCACTTTTATTTGCTTATTGTTAATTTCGAACTCCAAAGATGAGGTAAATAATCGTGTACCCAATATTTTGTTTTTGCTCAGTAGTTAAAATAATTAGCTCTTGTAATTATGTGACTCTTTAAGCGAAAAATTTAAAATAGTCCAGTTGTTTGTTTTGCATTTTTTATTCTTTTATAGATAACATTGTTTTGTTACTTGAGTGGTCTGGGCGCATTTTTATCTTTTTTTTTTGTCCTATTTTTAATTGACATGCAGTGGTTGGTGTCCATATTTATCATACATGAAAGGTATTACTTTTCTCTAAATATGTGGTTGAGATAATGTTGCTTTAATGCATATAAAGAACCTAAAAAGTATATATATTTTGATTGTATTAAATAATTGATTAAATTAATTATCTAAAAAATTATAAAAAAATATCATAGTTAATTATTTATATTCTAACATAAATTATTAAAATTTATTGTAAAATTATATTTATCCGTTTTAAATTTATTTATTTTTATTTTCTTTCAGTAATAATTAATAAAAAAAAATCATCTAGAAGGTGCTCTTTTTCATTTTTCTGTCAATTTTTATTTTTTTTATTTTTTTCTATTTCCCAGTAAAATCCACATTCACATTTTTTAGAATTAATTAAAAAGTGTTTATCACACATTCTTATTTATGATATTTTACTTAAAAAAAACTTTTAATTTATTATCTCTTTCTTAATAATTACAGTTTTTTATCATAAAAATATTTTCATGCCAAACTATGCATATGTTACATTTAATTGCTTGGTTCTCTTCTTTTATATTTCAATTTTGGTATGCATAGTTCCCATAGAAAATTATCCATATGTTCCATTTATTTGCTAATGGTTTTTTACTTCTTTGAATTATAACATTGACGAATCTTGGTTATTTACAAATTGATTTGCTCACTTTTATTTGCTTATTGTAGATTTCAAACTCCAAAGATGAAGTAAATAATTATGTACCCAATATTTTATTTTTGCTCAGCTAGCTAAAATAATTAACTCTTGTTATTATGTGATTCTTTAGGCAAAAAATTTAAAATATTCCTATTGTTTGTCTTACATTTTTTTTTATAGATAATATTGTGTTGTTACTTTTCTTCAAATGTGTGGTTAAGATACTGCTATTTTAATGCATATAGAAAATTCAAAAAGTATATATGTTTTGATTGTATTAAATGATTGATTAAATTAATTATTTAAGAAATTATAGAAAAATATTATAATTAATTATTTATATTCTAACATAAATTGTTAAAATTAATTGTAAAATTATGTTTATCCGTTTTAAATTTATTTATTTTTATTTTCTTTCAATAATAATTAATAAAAAAAATCATCTACAAGGGAGTCTTTTTCATTTTTCTGTCAAATAATCATGTACATTTTTTTAGAATTAATTAATAAGTGTTTATCACACATTCTTATTTATGATATTTTACTTTTAAAATAAATTTTTAATTTATTATTTTTTTTATTAATAATTACAGTTTTTTATCATAAAGATGTTTTAATTTTTTATAAAATATAACAAAAATTTAAAACAACACCCTAAGCCTGGCTCCGGGTAGTTTAACTTTTTTAATGCAGTAGTTGCTTTTTTCTTTCTTTTTCTTTTTTTTAAAAAGTTTTTTAAAAAACAAATTGACCGTTGTCGGCGTCCTTTTAACGCAGTCTGAATTTCTTTATTTTCCCTTTAAAAGCAAACTGACCGTGCGATTCTCCTCTTCAGACCACCTTCTTCCTTTCTTTTACTTTCAAAAAGTTTTCAACGTTCTTTGTTTTCAGATCTGGCCTTGCCCAGAGAGAAGAAGAGAGATACAAGCACAAAAGAGAGAGAGAAAAAGGGGAAAAAGACAGAAACGACCAGACATGGATCTGAAACCCCTCCATTCTCTTCAATGTCGAGAGGGAAATAAAAGAATATCAGAAAGAGGTAAGGAAGAAGATGATAGAAAACAAATTAAATTGTCCTCTTTCTACCATTCTATTTCTTTTTCAGTTTATTGGGAGCAAAGAGCCAAATAGAGAAAGAAAAGAAGAGCAAAGAAAGAGGGAAGAAGAAGATCGAAAAGAAGATAGATGGGTTCTCTTAAAGACCCAACAGTATTGAAAGATTCAATCTCTTGCCCACAAGCCTTGCGCAGAGAGGAGAGAAATACAAGCATAACAGAGGGAGAGAACGGGGAAAAAGACAGAAACGAGCAGACATGGATCTGAAACTCTCCATTCTCTTCAATGTGGAGAGGGAAATAAAAGAATATCAGAAAGCGGTAAGGAAGAAGATGATAGAAAACAAATTAAATTGTCCTCTCTCTACCATTCTATTTCTTTTTCAGTTTCTTGAGAGCAAAGAATCAAATAGAGAAAGAAAAGAAGAGCAAAGAAAGAAGGAAAAAAAAAGATCGAAAAGAAGATATATGGGTTTCTCTTAAAGACCCAACACTACTTAGTCATTCTGTTAAATTTCAATCTCTCTTGTTCACAAGCCTTGCCCAGAGAGAAGGTGAGAAGTACGAGCATAGCAGAGAGAGAAAAAGGGGAAAAAGACAGAAACGAGCAGACATGGATCTGAAACTCTCCATTCTCTTCAATGTGGAGAGGAAAAGAAAAGAATATCAGAAAGAGTTAAGGAAGAATGATAGAAAACAAATTAAATTGTCCTCTTTCTACCATTTTATTTCTTTTTCAGTTTATTGGGAGCAAAGAGCCAAATAGAGAAAGAAAAGAAGAGCAAAGAAAGAGGGAAGAAGAAGATCGAAAAGAAGATAGATGGGTTCTCTTAAAGACCCAACAGTATTGAAAGATTCAATCTCTTGCCCACAAGCCTTGCGCAGAGAGGAGAGAAATACAAGCATAACAACGGGAGAGAACGGGGAAAAAGATAGGAAAGAACAGACATGGGTCTGAAACTCTTCGTTCTCTTCAATGTCGGAAGGGAAAGAAGCGAATATCGGAAAGAGATGAGGAAGACGAAGATAGAAAACAAGATTAAAATGGCTCCTTCTATCATTCTTTTTCTTCTTCAGTTTCTTGAGAGCGAGGTATCAAATAGAGAAAGAAAAGAAGAACAAAGAAAGAAGGAAGAAGAAGATCGAAAAGAAGATAGATGGGTTTCTCTTCAAGACCCAACACTACTTAGTCATTCTGTTAAATTTCAATCTCTTTTGTTCACAAGCCTTGCCCGGATAGAAGGTGAGAAATACAAGCATAACGGAGAGAGAAAAGTGGGAAAAAGACAGAAACGAGCAGACATGGATCTGAAACTCTCCATTCTCTTCAATGTGGAGAGGGAAAGAAAAGAATATCAGAAAGCGGTAAGGAAGAAGATGATAGAAAACAAATTAAATTGTCCTCTCTCTACCATTGTATTTCTTTTTCAGTTTATTGGGAGTAAAGAGCCAAATAGAGAAAGAAAAGAAGAGCAAAGAAAGAGGGATGAAGAAGATCGAAAGAAGAGATATGTCTTTCTCTTCAAAGACCCAACGGTAGCCGGAGGTGATTTTTACTTATCTCTTAATATTGGTAGGTGATCATTCATGGAGTTTATTTTTATTTGGTTCTCCTATCATGGAGTTTGCATAGGTGACTTATTCTTCTTATTTAATGTTTTTAGTTTCATAAACTTGTTTTGTTATGTGTGGAAGATGAAATTAGAGATATAGCTGAAAATAACTGATGCTGACAAACAATTAGTTAGTTAGTTAAGAACAGATGCTACGTAAATAACTGGAAACCTGGCAAAGGAAGACATGCAATGAGGAATAATGAATTGTTGTTCTCTTTCTCTCTGTGTTCTCTTCTCTGTTATTCTCTCTCTCTGCACTTCTCTCTTTGTTTGCTACATTCTATAAACCCTAAAAGCCCTCTTCCTAAATTTCACACATAACATATTTCTAAATTAATTCGAGTTCTTTCTTGTTATGAACATAGCAGCAACTTTCTAAACTGGGGAGATGTTGTTTTTCTTATTCCTTTCTACCATGATTTATAGACTTGAATTTTACTCAAAAATAGCAGCAGTTTCTTGTTTTTTCATCTAAATATTCCAGATTAGCTTCAATAATTTTACAGACAAACTCTCTTCTGGAATTTGATTTAGTAGGTTCTGTTTTTGATGGAGTTTGCAAAGGTGATCTTTTGGTCTCTGTTTCTAAATACATTTAACATGTTCCTTTGAGCCCCAGGTAGGTTTGTCTTTCTTCTTTTATCCTATTTTTCATTTTAATTTTGTTTTTTTCATCCTAATTTGTTCTTTAATATTTTTTGATGAAGTTGGAGAAAGTTACAACGCTATCTATTTTCGCATCATTTATCACATTAAGTTTTAAAAAAATTTCATATGGAGCATAGCAAGGAGATCTTCTCCATGATCATTTTAGTTAAAAAGATTTGTGGTCCGTTTTGATGGCAGATAATGGTATTGGCAGGAACTCGTATTTTTCAGTTGCAGGAGTACTTGGTCAACAGTTTCTTTTGTTTCTTCAATGTTTCTAATAAAGTTGTATTTACTGAATTGGTAATCAACATATTAGAGCTAGACCACACAGTGGTTTAGTACTATGAGCTGCTGTGTTTTATGAAGTATCTCTCTTTTTTTTCTTTCATATTATATTTTTTGGATTTTGGTATGTTTTTCTTGTTTCTTGCGTCGCTGGCAAGAGGACGAAGGTCATTGACCATTCTTCTTGTAAGTGATGAAAATTCAAATTTTATTTTAATGATTTTGCATATTTACTAGTTGTAGCAAACCTGCGAATACTGGCTCTCTTATTTACGCTCGCAGGCTCTCAGTACAGCCTACAGCGTGCTTTACGGTATGTGAGCAACAAAAGAGGGAGAGAGTGTGTACGAAGAAGAGAATCAGAACGGTAGAGGACGGAGGTCATTTAACCATTCTTCAAAATTGTGTTGTAAGTAATGAAAATTTAAATTTCATTTTAATGATTTTGCATATTTACTGGTTGTAGCAAACTTTCAAATACTAGCTCTCTTACTTACGCTGGTAGGCTCTCAGTATAGCCTACGGCGTGCTTTACGATATGTGAGCAACAAAAGAGGGAGAGTGTGTACGAAGAAGAGAACCAGAGCGACAGAGGAAGCGAGTTCGTATGAAATTTTACCTCATGATTTTATTATCTGATTAGTCAATTATTTTTTTTACTAACTAATCAAACAATAATTTTTAAATTATGCTAGAATAACTTAGTTGAAGGATGGATTTGAACACTAAAAACCTACATGATGATGCATTGATATGAACAATGCAAAACAAACAAATTGTAATTAGAAACCAAAATTGGAACAAAAATACAAAAAAACTCAAATACAGTTACAAATCAAAATACACTGAAAGAAAAATTCAATTGATTTTTTTGCAATTCCAAATAAATGAAACAAACAACTAACTCGAGTGAAATTATAAAAAACTAAAACAAGAAGTAGATGCTGAAATTCTAATACAATTACAAATAAATTCAAATACAATCACAAATTCAAATAAACCAAAATAAAAATTATATTTAGCTCTTCAACTTTCCCAGATAACAAACATCTAAAACACAATAATGAGAAACTATAACAAACAAATTACATCTTACCTTTACAAACAAACTCAAATACAATTACAAAGTCAAGTAAACTAAAACAAAAATTACATTTGGCCCTTCAACTTTTCCTGCAAACAAACATCTCAAACACAATAACGACAAATTACCCCAAACAAATTACAACTACCCTTATAAACTGACAAAGAAAAAGAGTAAAATCCAAATATCAACCCTAAAAACGAATATCTCGTTTTAATATTTACATGAGTTGAAATGATTATAAATTGAATCAATTTAGCATTATTTCGTCGGTGAATTTCTTTATGTGCACATTAACATAGCAATACTTGAGGCTGTTTTTAATGTTATGCAGAAGACAACAAAATTATCCTTTTTTAATGTATGTTCTTCTTGATTTTAGTCTTTTTTTTCTAATTTCAAGTTTTGATATCCGTCCATGCTTGCATTTGTTACATTTAATTGCTATTGATTTTCTTCTGATTTTAATTACAACGTACAAGAGTATTGATCATTTATAAAATGATATGCTCACTTTTGTATAATTATTATAGATTTCAAACGCCAAAAATCAGGTAAATAAATACGTATTCAATATTATGTTTTTTTTATAACTAGTTAAAATTTTCTTTCTTTGTTACTATGAAGATCTTTAGGCAAAAAGTTAAAGAGAGTCCAATCATATATTTTCTCTTTTTTATTCTCTTTTGTGGGTAACACTACTGGAAACATGTTGGGTTATAAGATATTCGTGGAACAAAGGTTTAGTTTTCTTTGCGTACGATATAAATTTTATTTTCTATTATATATATATATATTCTATTTAAAATTATTTACTCAGCAATATTTTTTATGTTTACTTTAATGCAGGATTACCGAAGGTTATTATCAATCTTAAGGAGCACTTTTGAGGTAAATAAGCATGTGTTTTACTTTTTTGGGTAGTTAAAATTTTTATATTTTGTTAGTATGTAACTCTTTAGGCAAAAAGTATAAGATGGTCCAGATGTGTCACTTGTGTTTTATTCTTTTTTGTTGGTAGCACTCTTTTAGACGTGGATTATGAGATATTCGTGGAATAAAAGGTTTGTCTTCTTTCTTTTATCATATTTTTCAGTTTAGTTTTACTTTTTTTAAGCCTAATTTATTTTTTAAATTTTTTTGATGGAGTTGGGGAGAGTTACAACGCTATCTATTTCTTCTTCATCTATTACATTAAGTTTTAAAAGGTTTCATTTAGAACTACAAAGAGATCTACTCCATGATCACTCTAGTGAAAAAGAAGATCTGTGGTTCGATTTGATGACAGATACTGGTGATGACGGGAACTCGTCTTCTTCGGTTGCAGGAGTACTTGGTCAGCAGTTTTTTTTTTTGTTTCTTTAATGTTTCAAATAAAATTGCATTTACTGAATTGGTAATCAGAGTATTGGAGCTGGTCTATTATACAGTAGTTTGGTACTATGAATTGCTGTGTTTTATGAGGTATCTCTTTTTTCTTGTCTATCACATTATATTTTCTGGGTTTTGGTATATTTGTCTTTTTTCTCGCGTCGCTGGCAAAAGGAAGGAGATCCTGACCATTCTTCAAAATTGTGCTGTAAGTGATAAAAATTCAAATTTTATTTTAATGATTTTGTATAATTACTTGTTATAGCAAACCTGCGAATAGTGGCTGTCTTATTTACGCTGGCAGGTTCTTGGTATAGCCTGCGGCGTGCTTTACGGTTTGTGAGCGACAAAAGAGGGAGAGTGTGTACGAAGAAAAGAACCAGAGCGACAGAGGAAGCGAATTCGTATGAAATTTTACCTCATTATTTTATTATTTGATTAGTCAATTATTTTTATTTTTTTACTAACTAATCAAACAATAATTTTTAAATTATACTACCATAACTTAGTTGTAGGATGAATTTGAACACTAAAAACCTGTATAACGATACATCGATATGAATAATGCAAAGCAAACAAATTGTAGTTAGAAACCGAAATTGGAAAAAAATACAAACAAATTCAAATACAGTTACAAATTCAAGTACACTGAAAGAAAAATCCAATTGATTTTTTGCAATTCCAAACAAATGAAACAAACAACTAACTCGAGTGAAATTACAACAAACTAAAACAAGTAGGCGCTAAAATTCTAATACAATTACAAACTTACTCAAATACAATCACAAACTCAAGTAAACCAAAACAAAAAATTACATTTAGCTCTTTAACTTTCCCATTAAAGAAACATCTCAAACACAATAACGACAAAGTACTGGTAACATATTACAACTACCCTTACAAACAAACTCAAGTAAATCAAAACAAAAATTACATTTAACTCTTCAACTTTCCCAGCAAACAAACATCTCAAATACAATAAAGAGAAACTATAGCAAAGAAATTACATCTACCCATACAAATAAACTCAAATACAATTACAAAGTCAAGTGAACCAAAACAAAAATTACATTTGGCTTTTTAACTTTTCCTGCAAACAAACATATCAAACATAATAACGACAAACTGACCAGGAAAAAGAGTAAAACCCAACTATCAACCCTGAAAATGAGTATCTCATTTTTAATATTTGCATGAGTTGAAATGATTATAAATTGAAATAGTTTAGCATTAGTTGCTCAGTAAATTTCTTTATGTGTGCATTAACATAGCAATACTTGAGGCTGTTTTTAATGTTATGTAGATGACAACAAAATTGTCCTCTTTTAATGTCTGTTCTTCTTTATTTTAGTCGTCTTTTTTTTTAATTTGAAGTTTTGATATACGTCCATGCCAAGTTGTGCATATGTTACATTTAATTGCTATTGGTTTTCTTCTTATTTTAATTACAACGTAAAAAGGTCTTGATCATTTATAAATTGATATGCTCAGTTTTGTATAGTTGTTGTAGATTTCAAAGGGTAAAAATCAGGTAAATAAACACGTATTTAATATTATATTTTTTCTATAACTACTTAAAATTCTTTTTCTTTGTTATTATGAAAATCTTTAGGCAAAAAGTTAAAAGAGAGCAAAACCCAAGTATCAGTCCTGAAAACAAATATCTCATTTTTTAGATTTGCATAAGCTGAAATGACTATAAATAGAAATAATTTAGCATTATTTCGTTAGTGAATTTCTTGATGTGTACATTGACATAGCAATACATGAGGCTGTTTTTAATGTTATGCAGAAGACAACAAAAGTGTCCTCTTTTAATGTTTTTTCTTCTTGATTTTAGTCATTTTTTTAAAATTTGAAGTTTTGATATCCGTCCATGCCTGCATTTGTTATATTTAATTGCTATTGGATTTCTTCTTATTTTAGTTACAACGTAAAAGAGTCTTGATCATTTATAAATTGATATGCTCATTTTTGTGTAATTGTTGTAGATTTCAAACGCCAAAAATCATGTAAATGAACACGTATTTAATATTATATTTTTTTTTATAATTAGTTAAAATTTTCTTTCTTTGTTACTATGAAGATCTTTAAGTAAAAAGTTAAAGAGAGTTCAATCGTATATTATCTCTTTTTTGTTCTCTTTTGTGGGTAATACTACTGGAAATATTTTGGTTTATAAGATATTCGTAGAACAAAAGGTTTATTTTGCTTTGCTTATGATATAAGTTTTATTTTCTATTTAAAATCATTTATTTAGCAATATTATTTATGTTTACTTTAATGTAGGACTACAAAAGGTTATTATCAATCTTAGGGAGCACTTTTAAGGTAAATAAGCATGTGTTTTACTTTTTTGGGTAGTTAAAATTTTTATATTTTGTTAGTATGTAACTCTTTAGGCAAAAAGTATAAGATGGTCCAGATGTGTCACTTGTGTTTTATTCTTTTTTGTTGGTAGCACTCTTTTAGACGTGGATTATGAGATATTCGTGGAATAAAAGGTTTGTCTTCTTTCTTTTATCATATTTTTCAGTTTAGTTTTACTTTTTTTAAGCCTAATTTATTTTTTAAATTTTTTTGATGGAGTTGGGGAGAGTTACAACGCTATCTATTTCTTCTTCATCTATTACATTAAGTTTTAAAAGGTTTCATTTAGAACTACAAAGAGATCTACTCCATGATCACTCTAGTGAAAAAGAAGATCTGTGGTTCAATTTGAAGGCAGATACTGGTGATGGCGGAAACTCCTCTTCTTCGTTTGCAGGAGTACTTGGTCAGCGATTTTTTTTATTTTTCTAATATTTCTAATAAGGTTGCATTTACTGAATTGGTAATCAGGATATTTGAGCTGGTCTATTATACAGTCGTTTGGTACTATGAATTGCTGTGTTTTATGAGGTATCTCTTTTTTCTTGTCTATCACATTATATTTTCTGGGTTTTGGTATATTTGTCTTTTTTCTCGCGTCGCTGGCAAAAGGAAGGAGATCCTGACCATTCTTCAAAATTGTGCTGTAAGTGATAAAAATTCAAATTTTATTTTAATGATTTTGTATAATTACTTGTTATAGCAAACCTGCGAATAGTGGCTGTCTTATTTACGCTGGCAGGTTCTTGGTATAGCCTGCGGCGTGCTTTACGGTTTGTGAGCGACAAAAGAGGGAGAGTGTGTACGAAGAAAAGAACCAGAGCGACAGAGGAAGCGAGTTCGTATGAAATTTTACCTCATTATTTTATTATTTGATTAGTCAATTATTTTTATTTTTTTACTAACTAATCAAACAATAATTTTTAAATTATACTACCATAACTTAGTTAAAGGATGAATTTGAACACTAAAAACCTACATGACGATAGATCGATATGAACAATGCAAAGCAAACAAATTATAATTAGAAACCGAAATTGGAAAAAAAATACAAACAAACTCAAATACAGTTACAAATCCAAGTACACTGAAAGAAAAATCCAATTGATTTTTTTTCAATTCCAAACAAATGGAACAAACAACTAACTCGAGTGAAATTACAACAAACTAAAACAACAAATTTCAACAAGTAGGCACTGAAATTTTAATACAATTACAAACAAACTCAAATACAATCACAAACTCAAGTACACCAAAACAAAAATTACATTTAGCTCTTCAACTTTTTCAGATAACAAACATCTCAAACACAATAACGAGAAACTACAACAAACAAATTACATCTACCTTTACAAACAAACTCAAATACAATTACAAAGTCAAGTAAACCAAAATAAAAATTTTACCTCATTATTTTATTATTTGATTAGTCAATTATTTTTATTTTTTTACTAACTAATCAAACAATAATTTTTAAATTATACTACCATAACTTAGTTAAAGGATGAATTTGAACACTAAAAACCTACATGACGATAGATCGATATGAACAATGCAAAGCAAACAAATTATAATTAGAAACCGAAATTGGAAAAAAAATACAAACAAACTCAAATACAGTTACAAATCCAAGTACACTGAAAGAAAAATCCAATTGATTTTTTTTCAATTCCAAACAAATGAAACAAACAACTAACTCGAGTGAAATTACAACAAACTAAAACAACAAATTTCAACAAGTAGGCACTGAAATTTTAATACAATTACAAACAAACTCAAATACAATCACAAACTCAAGTACACCAAAACAAAAATTACATTTAGCTCTTCAACTTTTTCAGATAACAAACATCTCAAACACAATAACGAGAAACTACAACAAACAAATTACATCTACCTTTACAAACAAACTCAAATACAATTACAAAGTCAAGTAAACCAAAATAAAAATTACATTTGGCTCTTCAACTTTTCCTGCAAACAAACATCTCAAACACAATAACGACAAATTACCGCAAACAAATTACAAACTACCCTTACAAACTGACAAGAAAAAAGAGTAAAACCCAAGTATCAGCCCTGAAAATGAATATCTCGTTTTAATATTTGCATGAGTTGAAATTATTATAAATTGAAAAAATTTAGCATTATTTTATCAGTGAATTTCTTTATTTGTTCATTAACATAACAATACTTGAGACTGTTCTTAATGTTATGCAGAAGACAACAAAATTGTCCTCTTTTAATGTCTGTTCTTCTTAATTTTAGTTTTTAATTTAAAGTTTTGATATCCGTCCATGCCTTCATTTGTTACATTTAATTGATATTGGTTTTCTTCTGATTTTAAAAGGGTCTTGATCATTTATAAATTGATATGCTCACTTTTGTGTAATTGTTGTAGATTTCAAACGCCAAAAATCAGGTAAATAAACACGTATTCAATATTATGTTTTTTCTATAACTAGTTAAAATTTTTTTTCTTTGTTACTATGAAGATCTTTAGGCAAAAAGTTAAAGAGAGTCTAATCATATATTATCTCTTTTTTGTTCTCTTTTGTGGATAATACTACTGGAAACATATTGGGTTATAAGATATTCGTGGAACAAAATGTTTATTTTGCTTTGCTTGTGATATAAGTTTTATTTTCTATTTAGAATCATTTATTTAGCAATATTCTTTATGTTTACTTTAATGTAGGACTACCGAAGGTTATTATCAATCTTAGGGAGCACTTTTAAGGTAAATAAGCATGTGTTTTTATTTTTTTGGGTAGTTAAAATTTTTATATTTTGTTAGTATGTAACTCTTTAGGCAAAAAGTTTAAGATGGTCCAGACGTGTCACTTGTGTTTTATTTTTTTTTGTTGGTAGCACTCTTTTAGACGTGGATTATGAGGTATCCGTGGAATAAGAGGTTTGCCTTCCTTATTTTATTATATTTTTCAGTATAGTTTTACTTTATTTAAGCCTAATTTATTTTTTAAAATTCAATTGATGGAGTTGGGGAGAGTTACAACGCTATCTATTTCTGCATCATCTATCACATTAAGTTTTAAAAAGGTTTCATTTGGAGCTACAAAGAGATCTGCTCTATGATCACTTTAGTGAAAAAGAAGATCTGTGGTTCGATTTGAAGGCAGATACTGGTGATAGCGGAAACTCGTCTTCTTCGTTTGCAGGAGTACTTGGTCAGCGATTTTTTTTTTCTAATGTTTCTAATAAGGTTGCATTTACTGAATTGGTAATCAGGATATTTAAGCTGGTCTATTATACAGTCGTTTGGTACTATGAGCTGCTGTGTTTTATAAGGTATCTCTTTCTTCTTCAAAATTGTGCCGTAAGTGATGAAAATTCAATTTTTATTTTAATGATTTTGTATAATTACTTGTTATAGCAAACTTGCGAATAGTGGCTATCTTACTTACGCTGGCAGGTTCTCGGTATAGCCTGCGGCGTGCTTTACGATCTGTGAGCGACAAAAGAGGGAGAGTGTGTACGAAGAAGAGAACCAGAGCGACAGAGGAAGCGAGTTCATATGAAATTTTACCTCATTGTTTTATTATCTGATTAGTCAATTATTTTTATTTTTTACTAATTAATCAAATAAAAATTTTTAAATTATGCTACCATAACTTAGTTTAACACTAAAAAGCTACAAAGCTACATGGATTTGAACACTAAAAAGCTACATGACGATAGATCGATATGAACAACGCAAAGCAAACAAATTATAATTAGAAACTAAAATTGGAAAAAAAAATACAAACAAACTCAAATACAGTTACAAATCCAAGTACACCGAAAGAAAAATTCAATTGATTTTTTTTCAATTCCAAATACATGAAACAAACAACTAACTCGAGTGAAATTACAAGAAACTAAAACAACAAATTTCAACAACAAGTAGGCACTGAAATTCTAGTACAATTATAAACAAACTCAAATACAATCACAAACTCAAGTAGACCAAAACAAAAATTACATTTAGCTCTTCAACTTTCCCAGATAACAAACTTCTCAAACACAATAACGATAAACTCCAACAAACAAATTACATCTACCCTTACAAACAAACTCAAATACAATTACAAAGTCAAGTAAACCAAAACAAAAATTACATTTAACTTTTCAACTTGCCCAGAAAAAAACATCTCAAAAAGAATAACGACAAACTACAATAAACAAATTACAACTATCCTTACAAACTTATGAGGAAAAAGAGCAAAACCCAAGTATCAGTTCTGAAAACAAATATATCATTTTTTATATTTGCATGAGTTGAAATGATTATAAATAGAAACAATTTAGCATTATTTCGTTAGTGAATTTCTTTATGTGTACATTGACATAGCAATACATGAGGCTGTTTTTAATGTTATGCTGAAGACAACAGAAGTGTCCTCTTTTAATGTCTTTTCTTCTTGATTTTAGTCGGTGTTTTTTAATTTGAAGTTTTGATATCCGTCCATGCCTGCATTTGTTACATTTAATTGCTATTGGTTTTCTTCTTATTTTAGTTACAACGTAAAAGAGTCTTGATCATTTATAAATTTATATGCTCACTTTTGTGTAATTGTTGTAGATTTCAAATGTCAAAAATTAGGTAAATAAACACATATTCAATATTATGTTTTTTCTATAATTAGTTAAAATTTTCTTTCTTTGATACTATGAAGATCTTTAGGTAAAAAATTAAAGAGAGTTCAGTCATATATTATCTCTTTTTTGTTCTCTTTTGTGGGTAATACTACTGGAAATATTTTGGGTTATAAGATATTCATGGAACAAAATGTTTATTTTGCTTTGCTTGTAATATAAGTTTTATTTTCTATTTAGAATCATTTATTTAGCAATATTCTTTATGTTTACTTTAATGTAGGACTACCGAAGGTTATTATCAATCTTAGGGAACACTTTTAAGGTAAATAAGCATGTGTTTTTATTTTTTTGGGTAGTTAAAATTTTTATATTTTGTTAGTATGTAACTCTTTAGGCAAAAAGTTTAAGATGGTCCAGACGTGTCACTTGTGTTTTATTCTTTTTTGTTGGTAGCACTCTTTTAGACGTGGATTATGAGGTATCCATAGAATAAGAGGTTTGTTTTCCTTCTTTTATCATATTTTTCAGTTTAATTTTACTTTTTTTAAGCCTAATTTATTTTTTAAAATTTTTTGATGGAGTTGGAGAGAGTTACAACGCTATCTATTTCTGCATCATCTATCACATTAAGTTTTAAAAAGGTTTCATTTGGAGCTACAAAGAGATCTGCTCTATGATCACTTTAGTGGAAAAGAAGATCTGTGGTTCGATTTGAAGGCAGATACTGGTGATGGCGGAAACTCGTCTTCTTCGGTTGCAGGAGTACTTGGTCAGCGATTTTTTTTTAATTTTTCTAATGTTTCTAATAAGGTTGCATTTACTGAATTGGTAATCAGGATATTTTAACTGGTCTATTATACAGTCGTTTGGTACTATGAGCTGCTGTGTTTTATGAGGTATCTCTTTCTTCTTGTCTATCACATTATATTTCCTGGGTTTTGGTATGTTTTTCTTTTTTCTCGCGTCGCTGGCAAAAGGAAGGAGATCCTGACCATTCTTTAAAATTGTGCTGTAAGTGATGAAAATTCAATTTTTATTTTAATGATTTTGTATAATTACTTGTTTTAGCAAACCTGCGAATTGTGGCTGTCTTACTTACGCTGGCAGGTTCTCGGTATAGCCTGTGGCGTGCTTTACGGTCTGTGAGCGACAAAAGAGAGAGAGTGTGTACGAAGAAGAGAACCAGAGCGACAGAGGAAGCGAGTTCGTATGAAATTTTACCTCATTATTTTATTATCTGATTAGTCAATTATTTTTATTTTTTACTAATTAATCAAATAAAAATTTTTAAATTATGCTACCATAACCTAGTTGAAGGATGGATTTGAATACTAAAAATCTACGTGACGATAGATCGATACGAACAATGCAAAACAAACAAATTATAATTAGAAATCAAAATTGGAACAAAAATACAAACAAACTCAAATACAGTTACAAATCCAAGTACACTGAAAGAAAAATTCAATTGATTTTTTTTTTCAATACCAAATAAATGAAACAAACAATTAACTCGAGTGAAATTACAAAAAACTAAAACAACAAATTTCAACAACAAGTAGGCACTGAAATTCTAATACAATTACAAACAAACTCAAATACAATCACAAACTCAAGTAAACCAAAACAATAATTACATTTAGTACTTCAACTTTCCCAGATAACAAACATCTCAAACACAATAACGAGAAACTACAACAAATAAATTACTTCTACCCTTACAAAAAAACTCAAGTAAACCAAAACAAAAATTACATTTAGCTTTTCAACTTTCCTAGCAAACAAACATCTCAAACACAATAATGACAAATTACAAAATACAAATTACAAACTACCCTTACAAACAAACTCAAACAATCACAAAGTCAAGTGAACCAAAAGAAAAGTTACATTTGGCTCTTCAACTTTTCCTGCAAACAAACATCTCAAACACAATAATGACAAATTGAAACAAATAAATTACAATTATCCTTACAAACCTACAAGGAAAAAGAGTAAATCCAACTATCAGCCCTGAAAATGAGTATCTCGTTTTTAACATTTGCAGGAGTTGAAATGATTAAAAATTAAAACAACTTAGCATTAGTTTCTCAGTGAATTTCTTTATGTGTACATTAATATAGCAATACTTGAGGCTGTTTTTAATGTTATGTTGATAACAACAAAATTGTCCTCTTTTAATTTCTGTTCTTCTTGATTTCAGTCGTCTTTTTTTTTTTAATTTAAAGTTTTGATATACGTCCATGCCAAGCTGTGCATATATTGCATTTAGTTGCTATTGATTTTCTTCTTATTTTAATTACAAGGTAAAAGAGTCTTGATCATTTATAAATTGATATGCTCATTTTTGTGTAGTTGTTGTAGATTTCAAATGTCGAAAATCAGGTAAATAAATGCATATTTAATATTATGTTTTTTTGATAACTAGTTAAAATTCTTTTTCTTTGTTATTATGAAAATCTTTAGGCAAAAAGTTAAAAGAGAGCTCAATCATATATTATCTCTGTTTTGTTCTCTTTTGTGGGTAACACTGCTTGAAACATGTTGGGTTATAAGATATTCGTAAAATAAAAAGTTTATTTTCCTATGCTTATGACATAAAATTTATTTTCTATTACATATTTTCTTCTCTATTTAGGATTATTTACTTGCAATATTTATCTCAAAAAAAAAATATTTACTTAGCAATATTATTTTTGTTTACTTTAATGTAGGATTACCGAAGGTTATTATAAATATTAGTGAGCACTTTTAAGATAAATAAACATATTTTTTTTATCTTTTTGGTAGATAAAATTTTTTAAACTTGTTAGTGTGTAACTCTTTAGGCAAAAAGTTTAAGATGGTCCAGGCGTGTCGCTTGTGTTTTATTCTTTTTTGTTGGTAATACTCTTTTAAACGTGAATTATGAGGCATCCATGAAATAAGAGGTTTGTCTTCCTTCTTTTATCGTATTTTTCAGTTTAGTTTTGCTTTTTTTAGTCCTAATTTATTTTTTAAAATTTTCTGATAGAGTTGGAGAGAGTTACAACGTTATTTATTTCTGCATCATCTATCACAGTAAGTTTTAAAAATATTTCATTTGGAGTTACGAGGAGATCTACTCCATGATCACTTTAGTGGAAAAGAAGATCTGTGGTTCGATTTGATGGTAGATACTAGTGATGGTGGGCACTCATCTTCTTCAATTGGTACGAAGAGCTACTGTGTTTTATGTGGTATTTCTTTCTTCTTGTCTTTCACATTATATTTTTTGGGTTTTGATATGTTTGTCATTTTTCTTGCTCGTTGGCGAGAGGACGGAGGTCCTGACCATTCTTCAAAATTCCCTGTAAGTGGTGAAAATTAAATTTTCATTTTAATTATTTTGCATGTTGATTGGTTGTAGCAAACATGAGAACACTGGCTCTCTTACTTACGCTGGCAAGTTCTCAGTATAGTCTGCTGTATGTTTTACGGTCTGTGAGCAACAAAAGAGGGAGAGTGTGTGCGAATAAGAGAGCCAGAGCGGCAGAGGAAGAGAGTGCGTATGAAATTTTACCTCATTATTTTATTATTTGTGTTGCATACTTCTCATTTATTCTTTCAATTGTTGCAACATTTGCATCTTCAGTATGATGAAATGTTCCCTTCACTATTCAGTGATCATCCTAATATATTTCCTCCACACCTGTCCACAAACGGGAAGCTGAGAACTTGCTCAATTCTGGTTGGTGGCTTCCTAAAACACTCAGTATCTCTTGTATTTCTCTCTCTCTCTCTCTCTCTCTCTCTCTCTCTCTCTCTCTCTCTCTCTCTCTCTTTCTTTAATCATTCTTAAACTTAATCTTCAATCTTAAAATGGGATTGAATGATTTCTTCAGTTGCTTGAAAGTTACTTGTTTACCATTTGTAAAATAATATGCACTCGTTATAACTTTGGATTTATCTCATAAATAGTGGTAGATCAATATTATTTTTAAGAAATACAACGTAATTGGTGTTTTTAGGGTAATTTGAATAAGCTAATAATTTTCTCAAAATATTTTACTTTTCTTTGTATGGTCTGCTGGTTTTCCATTTGGATCATGGCTAGTAGACAAAATGAGTTGTGGTTGGCAAATATATGATATCATCCTTAGAGATATATTTAAAATTAGATAGTTAGAATTGTTATTTTCAACTAAGATTAGGAATTGAATGTTGATTAACTTTTATGTATTAAAGCTGATAGGTATCAAGTATTTAGTGAGAAGCTAGTGATGTGTTCAAAACTAGATAGTTAGGACTGCTTTTTTCAGATAAGACTAGGAATTGATGTTGATTTACTTTTATGTACTAAAGTGCATAGGTATAGAGTACTAGTGATAGGCCAGAAAGTCTTTGTTTGATTTCAACTCTAACACACTGATTGGTTAGTGTGCGAAAAGGACCTTGGATTTGAATCTTTTTCGTTGCTATAATGAGGATATGGATGCTCATGTTACAAACTTGAAAAGAACTTAGTTAACATATTAGAAGTGTCTAGAGAAGATAATCAATATAATTTGATTCCCACAGAAAAAAAATATTGATTGATGGATTCTTGCTGTTTACTTTGACATCTAATCTTTCTTGAGAAGTTCCTTAGGACATAAAGTCTTCATTCTCCTTTCCTACTTTTTTTCTCCCACGACCTTTGGAATCTTATCCTACCCAATTTTCTTAAGCTGCCACAATTCTTCTCAAATCTGGTTCCTAATATTGTATATCCAGATTAAGAATCAAAATGAGTCCAAGTGTTATTGTGACCAAATTCAAAATTTTGGGATAATTGCAAGGGGTCAAGCGATTCTGGGAAATGTGAGTCCTTTGTACTTCATACAAAATTAAATTGAATAGAAATGAAGCAACTAGGATTCCTACATTAGTCCTCATGCTTTGATGTCATATGAAATGATTAATTCTTTGATCAATTATTCGAAAAGCAAGCTGATTGAAAAGATCGAGTCTGTTTATCTCTGATAAAACAACTTAGAATTGTTGTAACCATGTTAATTATTGTTTGAACTGTGATCTGTTTGGAAGAGAAACAAAACCTTCCTTATATTATTTACTTCTTCATCTAGAGGAGGATTGTTAGTTGACCATCTATTATATATATATATATATATATATATATATATATATAATATCTGGTACTGTGTTTCGGTGCCATTGGTTGCTTTAAATTTGTGATATGTTATCTAATTTATCTTCCAAAACTTTTGCCAATTTTGGAAAATCTTTGTTGCACTGTTTATACAGGTTGGTGAGGATGATTCTGTGATCATTATGACACATGAACCAAATTGGATTCTTGATTGGTACTGGAATGATGTTTCTGGAAAGAATATCGAGCACCTAATATGTGATTACTTAAAAGGAAGGTGTAAACTTCGATTGGCAGGGGACTTACATCATTATATGCGTCATTCATGTGTTCAGTCAGATAAGCCTGTGTACGTACAACATTTACTTGTGAATGGTTGTGGTGGAGCTTTTTTACACCCAACCCATGTCTTCAGTAATTTTTCCAAATTTTACGGAGCGGCATACGAGAGCAAGGCAGCCTATCCTTCTTTTGATGATTCAAGCAGGGTAATCCCTGAATTTAATTTTGTGTCTATACATATTTAATTGTTTTATCAGCTTCATATATGTATCATATTTTCTACTACATGCAGATTGCACTGGGTAATATTCTAAAATTTCGAAAGAAGAACTGGCAATTTGATTTCATTGGCGGCATTATATACTTTGTGTTGGTTTTTTCGATGTTTCCACAGTGAATTTCTGCTCAATTTTTTTCAGTTCTAGAAAGCCATGCCTGTTAGTTTAACTTTATATGTCCTTGGATCCTCCTTCCATAAAAATTAGGATGTCTTAGTTCTTCTTTGTATATGTACTAGTTTGCAGGGTGCTAAAACTTACCTTTGGTGGAGTCCTCTTTCTCCATTAGGATTATGCAAAAAAATAGTTTTAACATGTAAATATTGCTGTGGAGCTGGAATATTACTCATTTTTCCTTGTAATCTTCAGTGTAAGCTTGATCACATCTTGCAAGATGATTCATTTTCTGGTCACTTGAGGAGTTTCTTTGGCACAGTGTGGAATGCTTTTATGCACGTGTTGGAGCACTCTTATGTGTCCTTGGCTGGTGCTGTGGTATTACTGATAACTGCAATTATTTTCGTCCCTTCAAAAGTTTCTCGGAAGAAACGAGTAATAATTGGAATCCTTCATGTTTCTGCTCACCTGGCAGCAGCTCTGATTCTTATGCTGCTTTTGGAACTGGGTGTAGAGACATGCATTCAGCATAAACTGCTAGCAACATCTGGTTAGTTTATTAGCTGTATGTTGTTATTTAATAAAATCTTATAGAAAGATGTTATTTTAATAGGATTCACCCGGATCCTTACTTCTGTGTTACTTCAATATCTTCTGGTTTGTGTGGCCTAAATGCCTTCTTTCACAAAAGATAAGTAGACCAGGAAACTCTTGAAGTTAGGGCAAAGATTGACATTTGATATATATATATATATATATATCAAAATATGAATATGAGGAATATTAAGATGATAGTTTTTATCATTTAAACAATAACGCTATTCATTTTGAGGTAATGTGTTAGTATTTTTCTTTCTTCAGGTTACCACTCTTTGTATCAGTGGTATCGGTCAGTGGAAAGTGAGCATTTTCCAGATCCTACTGGCCTTCGAGCTCGTATAGAACAATGGACGTTTGGTCTTTATCCAGCATGTATCAAGTATCTTATGTCTGCTTTTGATGTTCCAGAGGTAAGATATCTCTCATCTTCTGGTGATAAATGTTCCAAATAATATTCTAAATTATTGGGAGAAATCTTATAGGTAATGGCAGTAACACGGAGCAATATTTGCAAGAATGGGATACAGTCACTCTCTCGAGGGGGTGCTGTCATTTATTATGCTACTGTCTTCCTCTATTTTTGGGTTTTTTCAACCCCTGTGGTTTCCTTGGTGTTTGGCAGCTACCTGTATATCTGCATTAACTGGCTTCACATCCACTTTGATGAAGCCTTCTCCTCTCTTCGAATTGCCAATTACAAGTCATTTACACGATTCCACATAAAGCCTGATGGCGACCTTGAAGTTTTCACACTTGCAGTTGATAAGGTGAGAAACTAGTCAACATTTAATGGCATATCTATGGGTCTTAATTGATCAAATATGCTTCGGTAATTTCTTCAAGTACTAATTTTCTCTTGTACTTCCTTTTAGATTGCAGTGTTACTGTTTCCTTTTATATCTTGGTGTAGGATATATTAAGAAAAGTGAGAACATAGAACCATGTGCAGTTGCCTTATATAATGTCGAGTGTTTTTTTTTTTTTGAAATAAAAAGTATAGTGTGTATAATTGATTCACAAGCACTAAGGAGGTGCCAACCCATGTACAAAGTGTTCACATATCAATAAAGATATCAATAAGATCTCCAAAATCCTTGATTGAATAAAAAGAATGACCAAAACAAAAGTACTCACGGTCTGGAACCATCTATTCATAACCCTATCAATATCTTCATCTACCACCTCAAAAGTTCTCATGTTTCTCTCTTTCCACACTACCTAAAATATAGCAAGAAGGACGAGATCCACATGTTTGTTAACACCACTGATACCCCTCCAGACCCAGATCTCATTCCTTACCTACTCAGCCATCATTTGACTAATCCCCAGCAACCCATAAACCATAGTCCATAACTTGTATACGAACGGACACCAAAGCAAGACATGATTACAAGTCTCTGCATCTCTTTTACATAGAAAACAACTGTTCATCATTATCGTTTACCTTCTCATCAATTTGTCTATTGTCAGTATACACCCCATTGGCCTCCTACGTGAAGAAAGCTACTCTGAGAGGGGCTTTGACCTTCCAGATTTGTTGAAAATGAAACCTGGTTTTTGTAGTATTATGCTTAGCCAGGTAATTATAGAAAGACCTGATGGCATTGAGACTCAATACTGGTTGGTTATTGCTATTATTTTGCTGACATGAAAGACAAAGTATTTAGAAACATCTCGTACTCGTTAATCTCTCAATCATTGAGATTTCTCAGCATATTTACCTGCCACTCCCTTCCTTCTTATATCTCTGAATGATTCACTGACTGTTACTTGTGTTGTGTGATAGTAAAAGTCTGAGAAAACTGATCTCTAAGTGCTCCTCCTTTTAGCGACGGATCCTGCCAAAATCTAATTTTGTCTCCCTTGCCAACCCTCCAACTGATGCATACATATCATAAATAAGATGTTATTTTTTTTCCACTATCCTAAGTGTAAACATCACTGAGGGGCTAGGTAATCTTATTTGGATGCTAGACTCCATGTGTGGACATAATATCGACCTATCTAATGGGACTTACAAGAATGTTGAGATTTTTGTCACTTAAATTTTTTTTCTATGGAACTAACTTCTTGGACTGTAAATAGCCAATGGGACTTATAAGTAGTTATTTTGCACGAAAATGAAGAATTGCACTTGATGTATGTAATCATTTTTATTTCCTTGTGTAGTAATGCAGTTGAAACCTTAACAAGCGGTCTCATTTGTTTTAATTTCTATCCTATTCCTATTGTTTGTTTTTTGTTAATTATTAGCATATTTGATATAGACATATATGATAGTTTCCATGTTCTCATCCTTTCTACCTCTAGTTTCAATTCCTTAGGGATGGAATTCCATTTCCTTCTTCACTATCATGTGGTGTAGAAAGAGAAACATGAGAGCTTTTGAGGGGGGTGGAAGATGAGATAAGGTTAAAGATAGATGGTTTCAGACCCTTGATTTTTTGATTATGGGTTTATCCTCTTCTTGCACTGGAGGAATTTAGGGGACTGTATTGACATTAATCGGTTTGTACATTCTTTTATACACGGGTTTGCAACCTCTTAGTCTTGTGAATGAATCATATCTTACTATTTTTATTTTTATTTTTTAAAAAAACTATTGACAATACCATACCATCTCAAGTTGAATAGAAGGAGAACAAGTTCCCATTCTGGTAGATATGAGAAGTGAATGTACCTTCCAAAATCGCTTTTTTTGCATGAGAGGTAGGTCGTAAATCTATTTTGACCATCGACAAATTGATGAAAAGGGGAAGGATCCTAATGAACGGCTGCTATCTTGGTAAGAGGGCAGAAGAGACTTGTGACCATATTTTACTACAATGCCCCTAGTGTATAAGCATATAGGGCATTGGGCATCCGTTGGGTAATGGTGGATGATGTGAGAAAAATGTTATGGGCTTGGAAGAGCGTTAGTGGTAGGAAAAGTCGTTTATCTTTTATTCCTCTTACAATTTTTTATGTAGTACGGAAAGAGATGAATAGAAGGGCTTTTCAAGGGGTAGAAGATGATGCTGATCAGGTTAGAGCTAGGTGTCAAACTTTTGGGTTAGTTGACTAGGGGAAAATTTTTTTATTCCATGAAGATATAGGAATTTTATCAATTGATTGATTGACATGTAAATATCTTTTGTACATAGGTTGACATCCTCTTGTAATTAGTGAATACTTTATACTTGTTATTTCAAAAAAAAAAAAAGAAAAAAACCATATCATCTCCAAGGATTTCATTGAAGAGAATGTTATGACATTTCTCTTTATAGAGCAATAAATACCTAGTTATCTTTAGGATCCCTATGACACTTATTTAGGAAATAGCTTATATAGTAATGTATGGATGGCACAAGTTTTACATGGGAAAGTATTATTGGAGGTGGAGGATCTAATAATATAGGGATAGTACTTGTTTTGTCTAATATATGCAATGCCCAAACTAATCAATTTCCCAAAAGCTTGAAGGTGAACAACGGAAGTTGGGGCCCATGCCCATACAGGTTTGACAAAAAGTGACTTATAGTCCCAGGTTTCAATGATAAACTCAAAGGGTGGCGGGAAGAATTTAAGGTGGAGGATTTTGCTATTTAGAGTTGTCAAGAAGCTTGCTTCGATTGAGGACAAGTTTAAGAGGCGGGACAAGGAGGAGTTAGGCTAGGATTGTAGGAAGGAGGAACTCCTTGTGCAGTTATAGAGCCTTGATGGCTTGGAGGGGGGATTAAGGTCTTTCTGAGGAGGATGTCAAGAAGCGGAGGATCAGGCTTGTATGGGCCAACTTAATCCTCACGGAGGAGGTTGCTTGGAAACAGAAGTTTAGAACCAAATGGATCAAGGAAGGAGATAGAAACATAACATTCTTTCATTGTATGGCAAATCTTAATAGAGAGTGTAATTACATTGAGGAGTTAAAAGGTAGGAAAAGAGTGGTTAAAGGGAATGATGAATTGAGAGAGAATGTCAAGTCTTTTTTAGAGTTATATACTGAGAATTTGAGTTGGAAACCGACCTTAGATGGCCTCAACTTCAGTAGGTTGAGTAGTAAGATTGCATATATCTTGAACAGGTGTTCTCTGAGGAGGAAATCTATGAAGGTATTTCATGTTGGAAGGGAGACAAAGCTCTGGTTCTGGATGGATCTAACATGAAGTTTTATCTGCAGTACTGAGAACTTCTAAAGAATGATCTTGTGGTTGGAATTTCACGCTATGGGGTAGTTAGTAAAAAGATTGAACTCAGCTTTTTGGTTGTTCATCCTGAAGATCTAACAGGTTTTCAATATTAGAGACTTCAAGTCTATTAGTTTAGTGAGCAGGGTTTACAGAATTATTGGTTAAGTCTTGGTAATAAGATTAGCTAAGGTGGTTGGAAGTGTAGTGGGAAATGCTAGCATGCTTTTGTGAGGGGAAGACAAATTTTGGATGTTGCCCTTACAGTTAAAGAGATTGTTGATAACATTTTGAGAGAAGGAAACCAGGGAATGTTGTGTAAACTTGACATGGAGAAAGTGTGATTATGTTTCATGGAATTTTCTAGTTTACATGATGGAGAGGTTGGGTTTCAAAGTGAAGTGAAGATCCTGGATGAAGACCTGCATTACCACATCTGCTTTTGCAGTTTTGGTCAATGGCCATTTGTCGTTTTCTTTAAGGCTTCTAGGGGCCCTAGATAGGGAGATCCTTTGCCCATTTTGCTCTTCATTATTGTCATAGAAGGCATTAAACAAGCTATTGCTCAAGGCGAGAGAACTTCATCTTTTCACAGGAGTGAAGGTGGGTAAGCAACCGAAGAGGTGAAGGTAACTCATCTATTCTTTGTGGATTATATTCTTTTGTTCCGGGATTTGAGCCCGGGAATATTTTCAATATTAAACGTGTTTTGTTGTGTTTCCAAGCCGTCTCAAGTTTAAATATCAACATGGCTAAGATAGAATTAGTCCAGTTGGGCGAAAAAGCCGGGTATTTGGCCAATATTATGGGTTGTAAGAATGTCGATATGAAAATCAAGTACTTGGGCCTCTGCTTGGTGCCAAACTCAAAGATACATAGTGGAACCAAGTGATGGGTATATTCAAAAATCGTCAGGCAGGGTGGAAGAGAGGCTTACTTTTAAAAGGTGGAAGCCTTACTGATATGTTTCGAAGAAGATTAAAAGGCACAACAGAGAAAATCTTGAATTTTTTGTTATACAAGAACCTAGCATATGTGAGACTTTATGGAGGATTTTGGTGATTTGATAGAGATGATGATTAACTTGTAAATACTTTTGTACATGGGTTGCACCCTCTTGGTGCTCATAGCAGTAAGTTTATTAGGACTTTGTGCTTATAGGCTTATTCTTGGTGTGAGTTTATTATTTCATATTCAATTAGGATTTTTGGTTGCTATCTGGTATAAGCTATCCAATTAATTAGCTTATTTTTTTTTCAGTAAATTTCCTAGTTAGGTTTAAAAATTCCTTCCTCGGTTGTATTTTGATGCTTAACTCTAGTTTAGTTGTTTGTAGATGATTCTAGTTTAGTTATTTGGTAGACAAGTCATTTACTTATCATATAAAATTGAGTTATTAATTTGATTATTGAGATGTAAGATTTCAAATTTTGGTTCTTGATAAATTTTCTCTTACTATTATGCTCAAATATTCTTCATCCTTCATCAAATGGGATATAATAGAAACTAAATGGAGATTGAACGGAACGGACCATTAGTGATTATCAGCAATCCTAGATTCTTCTCGATAGTATGCATCAAAAGACTGATTTACATACATGAAAAGTGGTTCTATGTTAATTTTAGACATAGTAGTGCTGGGGTTCGAGATATTAGTATCTACATATTATTTATCCTGTCTGACATGCAGGTGCCCAAGGAATGGAAGTTGGATCCTGATTGGGATGCTGAACCTAAACAGCCACAGCAGATGAGCCATCTAAGAAAATTCCCAAGCAAGTGGAGTGCAGCTGCTGCTCAGCAGGACCCAGTTAACACTGTTAAAATTGTTGATCGCTTTGTGATTTCACGTACAGATAAGCCTGATTCTGGAGTTGGTAATGGGTCAGTTACTTGCTGATCCGGGATGCTCACGATTTTAACTTCATTTTAGTCCTCACCATTTTTTTTTTACTGGGAAGAAATGAACAAACAAATCAAGGGAGGAAATTTACTTCTCTTTCTGGCTTCGTGCAACTAGGCTTTGATCTGTTCCAATTTGTACATATAACTAGATGACATATATTTCTTTTGAAGATTCATTTTACAGTATAAAGTAGGTAAGTATCAAATTGGCATGCATCATTGGAGCTATAGTATGTAGTAAAATCATTTGTAAGCATTTTGAGAGACTAGCATTCTAATACATACAATATTCTGTAAGCATGTTTATGCATTAGGAATTTGATGCATATATGAAAGATAATTACTATTCTCCAAATGTGTGGATGAAATATTGCTGCTTTAATACATATAGAGAATTGTTGTTTTAATACATATAGAGAACTCAAAAAGTATATATGTTTTGATTGTATTAAATGATTGATTAAATTGATTATTAAAAAAAATTGTAGATAAGTAACATAGTTAATTATTTATATTTTAACATAAATTATTAAAATTTATTGTAAAACTATGTTTTATCAAGTCCTTTAAGAACCAAATTGAGCTTGGGTTTGGACCAAGCTGGGCCTAGATTAGGCTTGGCCTTGGGCTAGGTGAGGCCCAAGACAACCTGTTTTGGACCAAGCTACAACTGTAACCAAGACTTTTTGAGTACTGATGCAGAGTTGTTCTATCAAATTCAAGATCAGTACAAAATGAGGTGTAACCAAATATTTAAATTTTTTTTGCCTATTCTATATAGGGTTGTATAATTTTATTGCCAGAAAATAATGTTACATCTGTACTTTATAATAAAAAGTAAAAAATTCTTATTGTAATTTCATATGGGGTTGTTATGTGGTATAATCCATATTGGTTTATTTAAACTTAGATGGTTAGGATTGTTGAGTAATGTTATGAACTAGACATTGATTGATTTTTTATGTATTGAAGTTATTAACTACTAGTAAGTTTGTGGAGGTAAGTTCTTGTTTGATTTTAGCTATAAGATAGTGGTAAATTATCGTTTTAAGGTAAGCTAGAGGAGAAAAAAAATATTGCATATGTAAGTGACTTTCTTTTGGATCTAATTCTGAAAGATAATACATATTTTGAATACAATAACAGTTAAAAATAAATTGTAATTGAAAAAAAATTTGACAAATAAAAGTATCAAGTAAAAATAGTTTATAAGATGACATCACTAATAGAACATGAAAAAGAGTTTGTAACATCGGAGTTAGGCAGCAGTTTAATATACCTCGCAATAAATATACTCATTTGCTGCATTAAGTGTGTGTATTGGACCCTAATAGTTTATGTAATGTGGCCTCCGAAAGTATTGCACAATGCTGCATTTGCAATGAAAAAATAAATTTTTTTGGCACTCGAACTAAATCTACTGCAATATTATATCCATGAATTTTTCAACTACCTAATTTAATAAAAAAATACAAAATGTAGATGGAGAGCCAAGCTTTCTTACTTCATTAAAAAACTATTACGGTGTAAGTGACAAAGAAATTTTAAATTAAAGATTTATCACGTGTTAACTTTACTTATATTTAGATTGGAGGATTATTTTATTTTAAGAGTTTAATTTTTAAAAATCTATAAAGTACTAGTGATAGGCAAGAAAGTCTTTGTTTTATTTTAGCTCTAATACATTGGTCGGTTAGTATTGCTCTAAGATATTCGATGTAATTGGTGTTTTAAGATGACTTGAATCATTTTGTAGGTTTTTGGAGGTAGATGACTTTCTTTTATATGGTTTAATGTTTTGCTCATAGTGTGTTGTTAGAAAGATGGTGGTTGTTGGTTATTATGTGGTATCATCCATAGTGAATGTTTGAAGGATGTCCATTGGAATATTATTTTTCAGTTATGAAAAGTGAACTTAGGGATTAGTGCTTAAGAAAAAGAAATGTTTGGTAAATTTACAACATTAGCTATATGTCAAAAATACTGTTGGAAGAGTTGCAAGTGATAACTATTAGAGAACTCTGATTTAAATTTATAGTATATTTATTTGATATTTGAATCCAATGAATGTTTGTCTTATGAATTGAGATGATCTAGGATTTTGACTACTAATTGCTTAGAAATGAGTAAACAAAAGTGAATGATAAAATGACAATAAATCCTAAATATCAGCTTATAGAATGAACATATCATTTTTACATTCGTATGAATTGAAATGATTATAAATCGACAAAATTAGTATTATTAGCTTAGTGAATTTCTTTTATATGTACATTAACGTAGTAGTACTCAAAAGACGATTTTAAATATTATACTGAGAATAATAAAATTGTCATCTTTTGATGTTTGTTCTTTATTTTAGTCGTTTTTTTTAATTTTGAAGTTTCAATATCCGTTTTTTCATGCCAAACTATGCATATGTTACTTTTAATTATTTGGTTCTCTTCTTATTTAAATTATAATGTAGAAAAATCTTATTTATTTATAAAAAGATATGTTTATTGTTCTCTTTTAATGCTTGTTACTCATGGTTCTAGTTGATTTTTTTTTATATTTCAATTTTGGTACGCGTAGTTCCCATGAAAAATTATCTATATGTTCTATTTATTTGTTAATGATTTTTTACTTATTTGAATTATAATATTAACGAATCTTTGTTATTTACAAATTGATTTACTCACTTTTATTTGCTTATTGTTGATTTCAAACTCCAAAGATGAGGTAAATAATCATGTACCCAATATTTTGTTTTTGCTTAGCTAGTTAAAACAATTAGCTCTTGTTATTATGTGACTCTTTAGACAAAAAATTTAAAATAGTCCGGTTGTTTGTTTTGCATTTTTTTTTATTTCATTGATATCATTGTTTTGTTACTTGAGTGGTCTGGACTCCTCTGCATTTTTATCTTTTTTTTTGTCCTATTTTTAATTAGCATGCAGTGGTTGGTGTCCATATTTATCATATATGAAATATATTACTTTTCTCTAAACGTGTGGTTGAGATAGTGTTGCTTTAATGCATATAGAGAACTAAAAAAGTATATATGTTTTGATTGTATTAAATAATTGATTAAATTAATTATTTAAAAAATTGTAAAAAAATATCATAGTTAATTATTTATATTCTAACATAAATTATTAAAATTTATTACAAAATTATATTTATCCGCTTTAAATTTATTTATTTTTATTTTCTTTCAGTAATAATTAATAAAAAAAAATCATCTACAAGGGAGTCTTTTTCATTTTTCTGTCAAATTTTTTTAATTTTTTCTATTTCCCAGTAAAATTCACTCACATTTTTTTAGAATTAATTACTAAGTGTTTATCACACATTCTTCACATTCTTATTTATGCTATTTTACTTTAATTTTTTTTTTTTAATTTATTATCTCTTTCTTAATAACTACAGTTTTCTATTATAAAGATATTTTAATTTTTTATAAAATATAACCAAAATTTAAAACAACACCCTAAGCCTGGGCTCCGTGTAGTTTAACTTTTTTAACGCAGTAGTTGCTTTTTTCTTTTTCTTTTCTTTAAAAAGTTTTTTAAAAAACAAATTGACCGTTGTGTTATGCTTGTCGGCGTCCTTTTAACGCAGTCTGAATTTCTTTATCTCCCCTTTAAAAGCAAACTGACCGTGCGATTAGATTAAAACCCCACAAAAGTTTTCCAATTCTCCTCTTCAGACCACCTTCTTCCTTTCTTTCGTCTTTCTTTTACTTTCAAAAAGTTTTCAACGTTCTTTGTTTTCAGATCTGGCCTTGCCCAGAGAGAAGGAGAGAGATACAAGCACAAAAGAGAGAGAGAAAAAGGGGAAAAAGACAGAAACGAGGTCTGAAACCCCTCCATTCTCTTCAATGTGGAGAGGGAAAGAAAAGAATATCAGAAAGAGGTAAGGAAGAAGATGGTAGAAAACAAATTAGAATGGTAATCTTTCTAGCATTCTATTTCTTTTTCAGTTTCTTGAGAGCAAAGAATCAAATAGAGAAAGAAAAGAAGAACAAAGAAAGAAGGAAAAAAAAAGAAGATCGAAAAGAAGATAGATAGGTTTCTCTTAAAGACCCAACACTGCCTAGTCATTCTGTTAAATTTCAATCTCTCTTGTTCTCACAAGCCTTGCCCAGAGAGAAGTTGAGAAGTACGAGCATAGCAGAGAGAGAATAAGGGGAAAAAAAAGAAGATCGAAAAGAAGATATATGGGTTTCTCTTAAAGACCCAACACTACTTAGTCATTCTGTTAAATTTCAATCTCTCTTGTTCACAAGCCTTGCCCAGAGAGAAGGTGAGAAGTACGAGCATAGCAGAGAGAGAAAAAGGGGAAAAAGACAGAAACGAGCAGACATGGATCTGCAATAGTTGCTTTTTTCTTTCTTTTTCTTTTCTTTAAAAAGTTTTTTAAAAAACAAATTGACCGTTGTGTTATGCTTGTCGGCGTGCGCAGTCTGAATTTCTTTATTTTCCCTTTAAAAGCAAACTGACCGTGCGATTAGATTAAAACCCCACAAAAGTTTTCCAATTCTCCTCTTCAGACCACCTTCTGCCTCTCTTTTACTTCCAAAAAGTTTTCGACGTTCTTTGTTTCCAGATCTGGCCTTGCCCAGAGAGAAGGAGAGAGATACAAGCACAAAAGAGAGAGAAAAAGGGGAAAAAGACAGAAACGACCAGACATGGATCTGAAACCCCTCCATTCTCTTCAATGTGGAGAGGGAAAGAAAAGAATATCAGAAAGAGGTAAGGAAGAAGATGATAGAAAACAAATTAGAATGGTCATCTTTCTAGCATTCTATTTCTTTTTCAGTTTCTTGAGAGCAAAGAATCAAATAGAGAAAGAAAAGAAGAACAAAGAAAGAAGGAAAAAAGAAGATCGAAAGGAAGATAGATAGGTTTCTCTTAAAGACCCAACACTGCCTAGTCATTCTGTTAAATTTCAATCTATCTTGTTCACAAGCCTTGCCCAGAGAGAAGGTGAGAAATACAAACATAATTGAGAGAGAAAAAGGGGAAAAAGACAGAAACGAGCAGACATGGATCTGAAACTCTCCGTTCTCTTCAAGGGAGATCGAAAAGAAGATCGATGGGTTTCTCTTCAAGACCCAACACTACTTATTCATTCTGTTAAATTTCGATCTCTCTTGTTCACAAGCCTTGCCCAGAGAGAAGGTGAGAAGTACGAGCATAGCAGAGAGAGAAAAAGGGGAAAAAGACAGGAACGAGCAGACATGGATCTGAAACTCTCCATTCTCTTCAATGTGGAGAGGGAAAGAAAAGAATATCTGAAAGAGGTAAGGAAGAAGATGATAGAAAACAAATTGAACTGTCCTCTTTCTAACATTCTATTTCTTTTTCAGTTTACTGGGAGTAAAGAGCCAAATAGAGAAGGAAAAGAAGAGCAAAGAAAGAGGGAAGAAGAAGATCGAAAGAAGAGATATGTCTTTCTCTTCAAAGACCCAACGGTAGCCGGAGGTATTTTTACTTATCTCTTAATATTGGTAGGTGATCATTCATGGAGTTTATTTTTATTTGGTTCTCCTTTCATGAAGTTGGCATAAGTGATTTAGTCTCTCTTAATCTGGGTTTACATAAATCTTTTTTTTTTTAAATTTCTTTTTACAGTTTGTCTTCTTATTTATTTATTCTTCTTATTTAATGTTTTTAGTTTTCATAAATTTGTTTTGTTATGTGTAGCATCTGTTCTTAACTAACTAACTAATTGTTTCTTAGCATAAGTTATTTTCAACTATATCTGTAATGAGGAATAATGAATTGGTTCTCTGTCTCTCTCTGTGTTCTCTTCTCTCTTTTGTTCTCTCTTTGTCTGTTTCTCACTCTCTCTGCACTTCTCTCTTTGTTTGCTACATTCCAAACCCTAAAAGCCCTCTTCCTAAATTTCACACATAACATATTTCTAAATTAATTCGAGTTCTTTCTTGTTATAAACATTGCAGCAGGTTTCTTAACTGGGGAGATGTTGTTTTTCTTATTCCTTTTTACCATGATTTATAGACTTGAAATTTACTCAAAAGATAGCAGCAGTTTCTTGTTTTTTCATTTAAATATTCCAATTTAGCTTTAATAATTTTACAGACAAACAAACTATCTTCTGGAATTTGATTTAGTAGGTTCTGTTTTTTATGGAGTTTGCAAAGTTGATATTTTGGTCTCTGTTTCTAAGTACATTTGACACGTTCCTTTGAGACCCAGGTAGGTTGGGAATAGAATATTAATGCTGTGGATATTCCATAGTTATATGCTAATGTATGAATCAAATATGAACATATTACCCTTTTCCGATTGAGGGAACTTTCGAAAAGAAGAATTGCTTGATTGATTACCCTCCCAAAGTATTCAGAGTATTCGGGTTTTCTTGAAAACTAACAGCGTAAAAATGTTACAGCAATAATAAATATATTAAAAATAAAAGCAAGAATAACGATTGGATTTGGAGCTCTATTGCATAGATGGTAATCTAGTCTTTTTTAATTTTCTAACTTATCATTTCTTTCACAATCTAAAACTTCTTAAAAAACTATTTTATCTTGTGAACTTTCCTTTAAATATTTTCATAATTAGAAATATTTTCTAAAGTGTCGCATATTTTTCATTTATGCTTTCAATTGTTGCAATATTTGTTTTTTCAGTATGATGAGATGTTCCCTTCACTATTCAGTGATCTTCCTAATATATTTCCTCCACACCTGTCGACATGGGCTAGTGAACTTTGGCACTGAAATAGCATGAAAGGTATGTCCGCAGACGGGAAGCTGAGAACTTGCTCAATTCCAGTTGGTGGCTTTCTTTTGAATCTAATTCTAAAAGATAATACATAGTTTGAATACAATAACAGTTAAAAGTAATTTGTAATTGAAAGAAAAGTTTGGTAAATAAAAGTATCAAGTAAAGATAGTTTATAAGATAACATCACTAGTAGAACATGAAGAAGAGTTTGGAGCATCGGAGTTAGGCAGTAGGTTAATACACCTCGAAATAAATATACTTATTTGCTGCATTAAGTGTGTGTATTGGATCCTAATAGTTTATGTAATGTGGCTTGTGAACGTATTGCAAAAATGCTGCACTTGCACTGAAAAAACAATTTTTTTTGGCACCCAAAATAAATCTACTGCAAGATTATATCAATGAATTTTTCAACTACATAATTTAATAAAAAAAATGCGAAATGTAGATGGAGAGCTAAGTTTCCTTACTTCATTAAAAAATTAATAGTTTTTAAAATACATAAAATTCTGCGACTGAAAAATTCTAACTTAAAGATTTATCACATGTTAGCTTTACTTTAGATTTAGATTGGATGATTATTTTATTTTAAGAGTTTAATTTTTACAAACTTATAATTTAGAGTTATCGTTCATTTTCTTATTTTGAAGATCTTAGAAACCTAATAGCTTTTAAACCAAAACAAAAATTTCATTTAGCTCTTCAACTTTTTTAGCAAACAAGCATTTCAAACACAATAACGACAAACTACAACAAATAAATTACAACTATCCTTACAAACTGACAAGGAAAAAGAGTAAACTTCAAGTATCAACCCAAAAATTGAATATTTCGTTTTTAACATTTTCATGAGTTGAAATGATTATAAATTAAAACAATCTAGTATTTTTCGTCAATGAATTTCTTTGTGTGTACATTAATGTAGCAATACTTGAGGCTGTTTTTAATGTCATGCAGAGGACAACAAAATTGTCCTCTTTTAATGGTCGTTTTTAATGTCCATGTCAAGTTGTGCATATGTTATATTTAATTGCTATTGATTCTCTTCTGATTTGAATTACAACATAAAAGAGTCTTGATCATTTATAAATTGATATGCTTACTTTTGTGTAGTTGTTCTAGATTTCAAATGGTAAAAATCAGGTAAATAAACATATATTCAATAGTATGTTTTTTCTTTAACTAGTTAAAATTTTATTTCTTTGTTATTATGAAGATCTTGAGGTAAAAAGTTGAAAGGAATCTAATCATATATTATCTCTGTTTTGTTCTCTTTTCTGGGTAACATTGCTGGAAAAATGTCGGGTTATGATATATTTGTGAAATAAAAGGTTTATTTTTTAATGCTTATGACATGAATTTTATTTTTTATTACATATATTTTTTAGTATTTAGAATTATTTACTTAACGATATTCTTTTTGGTTACTTTAATATAGGACTACCGAAGGTTATTATCAATCTTAGGAATACTTTTAACGTAAATAATCATGTGTTTTTATCTTTTTGGGTAGCTAATATTTTTATATTTTGTTAGTGCGTAACTCTTTGTCAAAACGTTTAAGATGGTCCAGGCGTGTCACTTGTGTTTTGTTTTCTTTTGTTCGTAGCGCTCTTTTAGATATAGATTATGAGGAACCAGCGGAATAAGAGGTTTGTCTTTCTTCTTTTATCCTGTTTTTCAGTTTTGTTTTGTTTTTTTTCATCCTAATTTTTTCTTTAATATTTTTTAATAGAGTTGGAGAGAGTTACAACATTATTTATTTCTGCATCATTTATCACATTAAGTTTTAAAAAGTTTTTAGATGGAGCTTCATAAGGAGATCTTCTCCATGATCATTTTAGTTAAAAAGATCTGTGGTTTGATTTGATGGTAGATAATGGTACTGGCGGAAATTCGTCTTCTTCAGTTGTAGGAGTACTTGGTCATCAGTTTCTTTTGTTTCTTCATTGTTTCTAATAATGTTGCATTTACTGAATTGGTAATTAGGATTTTGGAGCTAGACCATACAATGGTTTGGTACTATGAGCTGCTGTGTTTTAGGAGGTATCTCTTTCTTCTTGCCTTTCCCATTATATTTCTTAGATTTTGGTATGTTTGTCTTGTTTCTCGCGTCGCTGGCAAGATAACGGAGGTCATGAGCATTCTTTAAAATTGTGCTGTAAGTGATGAAATTCAAATTTCATTTTAATGATTTTGCATATTTATTGATTGTAGCAAACCTGCGAATACTGGCTCTCTTACGCTGGCAGGCTCTCAGTATAGCCTACGGCGTGCTTTACGGTATGTGAGCAACAAAAGAGGGAGAGTGTGTACGAAGAAGAGAACCAGGAAGGCAGAGGAAGAGAGTTCGTATGAAAGTTTACCTCATGATTTTATTATCTGATTAATCAATTATTTTTATTTTTTACTAACTAATCAAACAATAATTTTTAAATTATGCTACCATAACTTAGTTGAAGGATGGATTTGAACACTAAAAACCTACATGACGCTAGATCGATATGAACAATGCAAAACAAATAAATTGTAATAAGAAACTGAAATTGGAATAAAAATACAAACAAATTCAAATAAATTAATAAATTCAAGTATATTTAAAGAAAAATCCAATTGATTTTTTTGCAATTCCACAAAAATGAAACAAACAACTAAGTTTGAGTGAAATTGTACAACAAACTAAAACAAGTAGACGCTGAAATTCTAATACAATTACAAATAAACTCAAATATAATCATAAACTCAAGTAAACTAAAACAAAAATTACATAGTAATACTTGAGGTTGTTTTTAATGTTATGCAAAAGACAACAAAATTGTCCTCTTTTAATATTTTTTCTTTTTTATTTTAGTCGTTTTTTTTAATTTAAAGTTTTGAAATCTGTCCATGCCTGCATTTGTTACAATTAATTGCTATTGGTTTTCTTCTAATTTTAAAAGAGTCTTGATCATTTATAAATTGATATACTCACTTTTGTGTAATTGTTGTAGATTTCAAACGCCCAAAATCAGATAAATAAACACGTATTCAATATTATATTTTTTTCTATAGCTAGTTAAAATTTTCTTTCTTTGTTATTATAAAGATCTTTATGCAAAAAGTTTAAGAGAGTCCAATCATATATTATCTCTTTTTTGTTCTCTTTTGTGGGTAATACTACTGGAAACATGTTGGATTATAAGATATTCGTGGAACAAAAGGTTTATTTTGCTTTACTTACGATATAAATTTTATTTTCTATTATATATATATAAATATTTTTTCTATTTAGAATTATTTATTTAGCAGTATTCTTTATGTTTACTTTAATGTAGGACTACCGAAAGTTATTATTAATCTTATGGAGCACTTATAAGGTAAATAAACATATGTGTTTATCCTTTTGGGTAATCAAAATTTTTATATTTTGTTAGTATGTAATTCTTTAGGCAAAAAGTTTAAGATGGTCCAGCAGTGTCACCTGTGTTTTATTTTCTTTTGTTTGTAGATTATGAAGTATATGTGGAATAAGAGATTTGTCTTTCTTCTTTTATCATATTTTTCAGTTTAGTTTTGTTTTTTTTTAGCCTAATTTATTTTTTAAAATTTTTTGATGGAGTTGGAGAGGGTTACAACGCTATCTATTTGTGCATTATCTATCACATTAAGTTTTAAAAAGGTTTCATTTGGAGCTAAAAGGAGATCTACTCTATGATCAGTTTAGTGGAAAAGAAGATATGTGGTTCGATTTGATGGCAGATACTGGTGATGGCAGGAACTCGTTTTCTTCAGTTGCAGGAATACTTGGTCAGCGGTTTTTTTTGCTTCTTTTATCTTTCTAATAAGGTTGCATTTACTAAATTGGTAATCAGTATATTGGAGCTGGTCTATTATATAGTGGTTTGGTACTATGAGTCGCTAGGTTTTTTGAGGTATCTCTTTCTTCTTGTCTTTCACATTATATTTCCTGCATTTTGGTATGTTTGTCTTGTTTCTCGCATCGCTGGCAAAAGGAAGGAGGTCTTGATTCTTTAAAATTGTGCTGTAAGTGATGAAAATTAAATATTTATTTTAATGATTATGCATAATTACTTGTTGTAGCAAACGTGCGAATAGTGGCTGTCTTGATCATTTATAAATTGATATGCTTACTTTTGTGTAATTGTTGTAGATTTCAAACGGCAAAAATCAGATGAATAAACACGTATTCAATATTATGTTGTTTCTATAACTAGTTAAAATTTTCTTTCTTTGTTACTATGAAGATCTTTAGGCAAAAAGTTAAAGAGAGTCCAATCTTTTTTTTTTTGTTCTCTTTTGTGGGTAACACTGCTGGAAATATGTTGGGTTATAAGATATTCGTGGAATAAAAGGTTTATTTTACTTTACTTACGATACAAATTTTATTTTGTATTTATATACATATATTTTTATATTTAGAATTATTTATTTAACAATATTCTTTATGTTTACTTTAATGTAGGACTACCGAATGTTATTATCAATCTTATGGAGCACTTTTAAGGTAAATAAGCATGTGTTTTTATCTTTTAGGGTAGTCAAAATTTTTATATTTTGTTAGTATGTAACTCTTTAGGCAAAAAGTTTAAGATGGTCCGGACGTGTCACTTGTATTTTATTCTTTTTTGTTGGTAGCACTCTTTTAGACGTGGATTATGAGGTATCTGTGGAATAAGAGGTTTGCCTTCCTTATTTTATTATATTTTTCAGTATAGTTTTACTTTTTTTAAGCCTAATTTATTTTTTAAAATTCAATTGATGGAGTTTGGGATAGTTACAATGCTATCTATTTCTGCATCATCCATCACGTATTCAATATTATGTTTTTACTTTAGATTTAGATTGGAGGATTATTTTATTTTAAGAGTTTAATTTTTAGAAATCTATAATTTAGAATTATCGTTCATTTTCTTATTTTGAAGATTTTAGTGATAAAGTCATGGATTAAATAGTTCAAGGTGTTGCGAGTTGATATAGTAGATAGAGGATGATTCTAATTATTGAAGGATGTCCATTAGAATATTGTTTTCTAGTTATGAAAAGTGAACTTAGGGATTGGTGCTTAAGAAAAAGAAATGTCTGGTAAATTTACAACATTAGCTGTATGTCAAAAATACTGTTGGAAGAGTTGCAAGTGATGACTATTGGATAACTTTGACTTAAATTAATAATATATCTATTTGATATTTGAATCCAATGATTGTTTGTTTTAAGAATTGAGGTGATCTAGGATTTTGACTACTAATTGCCTAAAAATGAGTAAACAAAAGTGAAGGATAAAAAAACAATAAATCCCAAATATCAGTCTATAGAACGAACATGTCATTTTTTTTACATTTGTATGAGTTGAAATGATTATAAATTGATAAAATTAGCATTATTTGCTTAGTGAATTTCTTTTATGTGTACATTAACATAGCAGTACTTAAAAGGAGGCAATTTTAAATATTATGCTGAGAGTAATAAAATTGTCCTCTTTTGATGTTTGTTCTTTGTTTTAGTCTTTTTTTAATTTGAAGTTTTGATATCTGTTTTTTCATGCCAAACTATGCATATGTTACATTTAATTGCTTAGTTCTCTTCTCATTTAAATTACAATGTAGAAAAATCTTATTTGTTCATAAAAAAATAAGTTTATTGTTCTCTTTTAATGCTTGTTACTCCCGGTTCTAGTTGATTTTTTTTTATATTTCAATTTTGGTACGCGTAGCTCCCATGGGAAATTATCCATATGTTCTATTTATTTGCTAATGATTTTTTACTTCTTTGAATTATAATATCGACGAATCTTTGTTATTTACAAATTGATTTGCTCACTTTTATTTGCTTATTGTTGATTTCGAACTCCAAAGATGAGGTAAATAATCGTGTACCCAATATTTTGTTTTTGCTCAGCTAATTAAAATAAATTGCTCATGTTATTATGTGACTCTTTAGGCAAAAAATTTAAAATAGTCTAGTTGTTTGTTTTGCATTTTTTATTCTTTTATAGATAACATTGTTTTGTTACTTGAATGGTCTGTGCTCCTCTGCATTTTTATCTTTTTTTTTGTTCTCTTTTTAATTGACATGTAGTGGTTGGTGTCCGTATTTATCATACACGAAAGATATTATTTTTTTCCAAATGTGTGGTTGAGATACTGTTGCTTTAATTAATGCATATAGAGAACCCAAAAAGTATGATATTTTTTTATAATTTTTTAAATAATTAATTAATATTCTATATAGTTTTGTTGAATAGTTGTTAAATAAAATATAATACAACATTAGCTTATAACTATTACATAAAATATTTATTTCATAATTAAATGCCAACTGTTTACAAAAGTTGAATAATAAATACCCAAAATTTAATAATTTTTTAAAGTAATATGGAGGAACTCACCAACTTTCATTGAATATACATAAATTTTCATACTTTCTAAAACTAAATAAAAACATTTTACTTTATGAATTATTTCATAATCTACATTTGAAGCATAATTATATGTATAGTTAATCAATTATATAATACAATCAAAATATATATAGTTAATTATTTATATTCTAACATAAATTATTAAAATTTATTGTAAAATTATATTTATCTGCTTTAAATTTATTTATTTTTATTTTCTTTCAATAATAATTAATAAAAAAATCATCTACAAGGGAGTCTTTTTCATTTTTCTGTCAAATAATCATGTACATTTTTTTAGAATTAATTAATAAGTGTTTATCATACATTCTTATTTATGATATTTTACTTAAAAAAAAACTTTTAATTTATTATCTCTCTCTTAATAATTACAGTTTTTTATCATAAAAATGTTTTAATTTTTTATAAAATATAACAAAAATTTAAAACAACACCCTAAGCCTGGACTCCGTGTAGTTTAACTTTTTTAACGCTGCTTATTTCTTTCTTTTTCTTTTCTTTAAAAAGTTTTTTAAAAAACAAATTGACCGTTGTCGGCGTCATTTTAACGCAGTCTGCATTTCTTTATTTTCCCTTTAAAAGCAAACTGACCGTGCGATTCTCCTCTTCAGACCACCTTCTTCCTTTCTTTTACTTTCAAAAAGTTTTCTACGTTCTTTGTTTTCAGATCTGGCCTTGCCCAGAGAAAAGAAGAGAGATACAAGCACAAAAGAGAGAGAGAAAAACAGGAAAAAGACAGAAACGACCAGACATGGATCTGAAACCCCCCCCATTCTCTTCAATGTGGAGAGGGAAAGAAAAGAATATCAGAAAGAGGTAAGGAAGAAGATGATAGAAAACAAATTAGAATGGTCATCGTTCTACCATTCTTTTTCTTCTTCAGTTTCTTGAGAGCAAAGAACCAAATAGAGAAAGAAAAGAAGAACAAAGAAAGAAGGAAGAAGAAGATCGAAAAGAAGATAGATGGGTTTCTCTTAAAGACCCAACACTACTTGGTCATTCTGTTAAATTTCAATCTCTCTTGTTCACAAGCCTTGCCCAGAGAGAAGTTGAGAAGTACGAGCATAGCAGAGAGAGAAAAAGGGGAAAAAGACAGAAACGAGCAGACATGGATCTGAAACCCCTCCATTCTCTTCAATGTGGAGAGGGAAATAAAAGAATATCAGAAAGAGGTAAGGAAGAAGATGATAGAAAAAAAATTAGAATGGTCATCTTTCTACCATTCTATTTCTTTTTCAGTTTCTTGAGAGCAAAGAATCAAACAGAGAAAGAAAAGAAGAACAAAGAAAGAAGGAAAAAAGAAGATCGAAAAGAAGATAGATAGGTTTCTCTTAAAGACCCAACAGTATTGAAAGATTCAATCTCTTTCCCACAAGCCATGGGCAGAGAGGAGAGAAATACAAGCATAACAGAGGGAGAGAACGGGGAAAAAGATAGGAAAGAACAGACATGGGTCTGAAACTCTTCGTTCTCTTCAATGTCGGGAGGGAAAGAAGCGAATATCGGAAAGAGATGAGGAAGAAGAAGATAGAAAACAAGATTAAAATGGTTCCTCCTATCATTCTTTTTCTTCTTCAGTTTCTTGAGAGCGAAGAATCAAATAGAGAAAGAAAAGAAGAACAAAGAAAGAAGGAAGAAGAAGATCGAAAAGAAGATAGATGGGTTTCTCTTAAAGACCCAACACTACTTAGTCATTCTGTTAAATTTCAATCTCTCTTGTTCACAAGCCTTGCCCAGAGAGAAGGTGAGAAGTACGAGCATAACGGAGAGAGAAAAAGGGGAAAAAATCAGGAACGAGCAGACATGGATCTGAGACTCTCCATTCTCTTCAATGTGGAGACGGAAAGAAAAGAATATCAGAAAGAGGTAAGGAAGAAGATGATAGAAAACAAATTAAACTGTCCTCTTTCTTCCATTCTATTTCTTTTTCAGTTTATTGGGAGTAAAGAGCCGAATAGAGAAAGAAAAGAAGAGCAAAGAAAGAGGGAAGAAGAAGATCGAAAGAAGAGATATGTCTTTCTCTTCAAAGACCCAACGGTAGCCGGAGGTATTTTTACTTATCTCTTAATATTGGTAGGTGATCATTCATGGAGTTTATTTTTATTTGGTTCTCCTTTCATGAAGTTGGCATAAGTGATTTAGTCTCTCTTAATCTGGGTTTACATAAATCTTTTTTTTTTTAAATTTCTTTTTACAGTTTCTGTCTTCTTATTTATTTATTCTTCTTATTTAATGTTTTTAGTTTTCATAAATTTGTTTTGTTATGTGTAGCATCTGTTCTTAACTAACTAACTAATTGTTTCTTAGCATCAGTTATTTTCAACTATATCTGTAATGAGGAATAATGAATTGGTTCTCTGTCTCTCTCTGTGTTCTCTTCTCTCTTTTCTTCTCTCTTTGTCTGTTTCTCACTCTCTCTGCACTTCTCTCTTTGTTTGCTACATTCCAAACCCTAAAAGCCCTCTTCCTAAATTTCACACATAACATATTTCTAAATTAATTCGAGTTCTTTCTTGTTATAAACATCGCAGCAGGTTTCTTAACTGGGGAGATGTTGTTTTTCTTATTCCTTTCTACCATGATTTACAGACTTGAATTTTACTCAAAGATAGCAGCAGTTTCTTGTTTTTTCATTTAAATATTCCAGATTAGCTTTAATAATTTTACAGACAAACAAACTCTCTTCTGGAATTTGATTTAGTAGGTTCTGTTTTTTATGGAGTTTGCAAAGTTGATCTTTTGGTCTCTGTTTCTAAATACATTTGACATGTTCCTTTGAGCCCCAGGTGGGTTGGGAATAGAATATTAATGCTGTGGATATTCCATAGTTATATGCTAATGTATGAATCAAATATGAACATATTACCCTTTTCCGATTGAGGGAACTTTCAAAAAGAAGAATTGCTTGATTGATTACCCTCCCAAAGTATTCAGAGTATTCGGGTTTTTTTGAAAACTAACAGCGTAAAAATGTTACAGTAATAATAAATATACTAAAAATAAAAGCAAGAAAAACAATTGGATTTGGAGCTCTGTTGCATAGATGGTAATCTAGTCTTTTTTAATCTTCTAACTTATCATTTATTTCACAATCTAAAACTTCTTAAGAAACTATTTTATCTTGTGAACTTTCCTTTAAATATTTTCATAATTAGAAATATTTTCTAAAGTGTCGTATACTTCTCATTTATGCTTTCAATTGTTGCAACATTTGCATTTTCAGTATGATGAGATGTTCCCTTCACTATTCAGTGATCATCCTAATATATTTCTTCCACACCTGTCGATATGGGCTAGTGAATTTTGGCACTGAAATAGCATGAAAGGTCCGCAGACGGGAAGCTGAGAACTTGCTCAATTCCAATTGGTGGCTTCCTGAAACACTCAGTATCTCTTCTCTCTCTCTCTCTCTCTAATCATTCTTAAACTTAATCTTCAATCTTAGAATGCGATTGAATGATTTCGTCAGTTGCTTGAAAGTAACTTGTTTACTATTTGCAAAATAATATGCACTCGTTATAACTTTGACTTTAACTCATAAATAATGGTTGATCAATATTATTTTTAAGAAATGCAATGCAATTGGTATTTTTAGGGTAACTTGAATAAGCTAATAATTTTCTTAAGATAATTTACTTTTCTCTATATGGTCTGCTGGTTTTCCATTTGGATCATGGCTAGTAGATAAAATGACTTGTGGTTGTTGGCAAATATATGATATCATCCTTGGAGATATATTTAAAATTATATAGCTAGAATTGCTATTTTTAAATAAGATTATAAATTAAATGTTGATTAACTTTTATGTACTAAAGCTGATAGGTATCGAGTATTTAGTGATAAGATAGTGATGCATTCAAAACTAGATAGTTAGGATTACTTTTTTCAGATAAGACTAAGAATTGATGTTGATTGACTTTTATGTACTAAAACTGATAGGTATAGAGTACTAGTGATAGGCAAGAAAGTTTTTGTTTGATTTTAGCTCTTACACAATGATCGATTAGTATTGTTATAAGATATTCGATGTAATTGGTGTTTTAAGATGACTTGAATCATTTTAAAGTTTTTTGAAGGTAGATGACTTTCTTTTGTATGGTTTAATATTTTTTTTGTTTTGGTCAAAGCCCGTTGTTGGAAAGATGGTAGTTGTTAGTTGTTATGTGGTATCATTCACAGTGATTTATTTAACCTTAAATGTTTAGGGCTGTTGAGTAATGTTAGGAACTAGACACTGATTGATTTTTTATCTATTGAAGCTAATAGGAATAGAATAGTTAGTAGTAAGTTTGTGGAGATGTTGTTTTTCTTATTCCTTTCTACCATGATTTATAGACTTGAATTTTACTCAAAAATAGCAGCAGTTTCTTGTTTTTTCATTTAAATATTCCATATTAGCTTCAATAATTTTGCAGACAAACTCTCTTCTGGAATTTGATTTAGTAGGTTCTGTTTTTGATGGAGTTTGCAAAGGTGATCTTTTGGTCTCTGTTTCTAAATACATTTAACATGTTCCTTTGAGCCCCAGGTAGGTTGTGGGAATAGAATATTAATGCTGTGGATATTCCACAGTTATATGAATATATTACCCTTTTCCGACTGAGGGAACTTTCGAAAAGAAGAATTGCTTGATTGATTACCCTCCCAATGTATTCAGAGTACTGGGATTTTTTTGAAGACTAACAGTGTAAAAATATTATAGCAATAATAAATATACTAAAAATAAAAGCAAGAAAAACGATTGGATTTGGAGCTCTTTTGCATAGATGGAAATGTAGTCATTTTTAATCTTCTAACTTATCATTTCTTTCACAATTTAAAACTTCTTAAGAAACGATTTTATCTTGTGAACTTTCCTTTAAATATTTTCATAATTGGAAATATTTTCTAAAGTGTCGCATACTTCTCATTTATGCTTTCAATTGTTGCAACATTTGCATTTTCAGTATGATGAGATGTTCCCTTCACTATTCAGTGATCATCCTAATATATTTCCTCCACATCTGTCGACATGAGCTAGTGAACTTTGGCACTGAAATAGCATGAAAGGTATGTCCGCAGACGGGAAGCCGAGAACTTGCTCAATTCCAGTTGGTGGCTTCCTGAAACACTCAGTATCTCTTCTCTCTCTCTCTCTCTTTCATCATTCTTAAACTTAATCTTCAATCGTAGAATGCGATTGAATGATTACGTCAGTTGCTTGAAAGTAACTTGTTTACTATTTGCAAAATAATATGCACTCGTTATAACTTTGACTTTAGCTCGTAGATAATGGTTGATCAATATTATTTTTAAGAAATGCAATGCAATTGGTATTTTTAGGGTAACTTGAAAAAGCTAATAATTTTCTCAAGATAATTTACTTTTCTCTGCTGGTTTTTCCTTTGGATCATGGCTAGTAGACAGAATGAGTTGTGGTTGTTGTCAAATATATGATGATATCATCCTTGGACATATATTTAAAATTAGATAGCTAGAATTGCTATTTTCAAATAAGATTAAGAATTGAATGTTGATTAACTTTTATGTATTAAAACTGATAGGTATCGAGTATTTAGTGACGAGCTAGTGATGCATTCAAGACTAGATAGTTAGGATTGATTTTTTCAAATAAGACTAAGAATTGATGTTGATTGACTTTTATGTACTAAAACTCATAGGTATTGAGTATTAATGATAGCCAAGAAAGTTTTTGTTTGATTTTAGCTCTAACACAATAGTCGGTTAGTATTGTTCTAAGATATTTGATGTAAATGATGTTTTAAGATGATTTGAATTATTCTGTAGTTTTTTTGGAGGTAGATGACTTTTTTTTGTATGGTTTATCGTTTTTTTTGTTTTGGTCATAACCCGTTGTTAGAAAGATGGTGGTTGTTGGTTGTTATGTGGTATCATCCACTGTGGTTTATTTAAACTTAGATGGTTAGGATTGTTGAGTAATGTTAGGAAGTGGACACTGATTAATTTTTTATGTATTGAAGCTAATAGGAATAGAGTAGTTAGTAGTAAGTTTGTGGAGGTAAGTTCTTGTTTGATTTTAGCTCCAAGATAGTGGTAAATTTTCATTTCAAAGGCAAGCTAGAGAAGAAAAAAAAGATTGCATATGTATGTGACTTTCTTTTGGATTTAGTTCTAAAAGATAATACATAGTTTGAATACAATAACAATTTAAAGTAATTTGTAATTGGAAAAAAAGTTTGGTAAATAAAAGTATCAAGTAAAGGTAGTTTATAAGATGACATCACTAATAGAACATGAAGAAGAGTTTGGAGCATCGGAGTTAGGCAGCAGGTTAATATACCTTGCGATAAATATACTCATTTGCTGCATTAAGTGTGTGTATTAGACCCTAATTGTAACGTCCCCGGAAAATATTAAAATGAAATGAGTATTTAAATATATCGAATGCGGAAGCGAGATCAAAATTTAAAGTTAACATCCCTTACATGAAAAACCAAACAAACGTACTTAAAATATAAAAGGTTAAACTAACTAAGAAAGAAAACTCGAAAATAAACTATGCGTATGACTACAGAGTCTCTAGGCATCCCCTTCGTCGTCCTCCTGCGGAACGGGCTCGGGAACCATGTCTTCCTGATCTGAAATGGTTAATTAAGGAGTGAGCTACACTAGCCCAGTAAGAACATCACGATATCTCACCGTCACGGAGATAAAGGTGGGTAGAAAACCACAAAAAGACCAATGGAGCATAATTTACAATAAACTCGTTTATTAACAACAAAACCTTTTATCAATAATAAATCTTTTACCATCCACTTACCTTGGTGGAATTTATGAAAACAATATGAGAAAAACAATAACATTATCATAATCATTGAATAATCTAAGCTGTAAAACATAACACTTATCACGCCTCTTGTAATTCAATCATTGTACAACATATCTTTTTTTCTCATTTACCAGCCTACTAGTATCCGTGGGGGTCCATAGGGGTTCCGCTACCCGTTAACCTTTAACATTCATAATCAGTTTCCAGGGACGTCCCCATACCCCGTCCGGTATGGGCGCCAAAACCATGAACCTCAATACCCCGTCCGGTATGAGGGTGAAACGGGCCGTCCCCATACCCCGTCCGGTATGGGCGCCAAAACCATAAACCTCAATACCCCGTCCGGTATGAGGGTGAAACGGGCCGTCCCCATACCCCGTCCGGTATGGGCGCCAAAACCATAAGATCTCCATACCCCGTCCGGCATGTGAGACCACAATCCCGGTAGGGTTCCCTACGGACCCGGTCCGTCCACCATCTCCCAGGATATCTAGTCAGGCTGACCCCCATAATACAATTATCAGTTTACACAATCTTTCATTTTTCCTTTTCCTCAATCAGCATCATCAATTCACATTTAAACAAGCAAATCGTAATTCATACCAAACAGACAACATACAGTATCAGTTTTTCAGTCATTCAACCCATAATTAATAAAAACGTAGTGCATGCACACAAATCTGTAAAATGAACACATCAAACCTCATTTTGCATTTAAAGCTGTAAACAGGCCAAATAACAGTAAATCATCAATCACACTAGACTCGGGCTCCATTAGCAACCTTAAGCAATTTCACACATGCGTTAATTCAAGAAATACTGTTTTATCATTTTGAACTTTAATACCGTGATAGGAAATAGGGTGAGGGGTCCTTACTTGTTTTCGGGATCCGAATACGATTCACAGTGCGCCTGCAGGCTGTCCCTAATTTTCCCCTGAATTTTTCCCGGGGAACTGAAACACGCTAACAGTACCTGCACGGGTTCCAAAAAAAATCCAAATTAGGCCCAGGGCCTCTTTCGGCCCAAATCGCAACTCCGGCACGGCGGCTCCGCCGTGCTCCGGCGACGGCGCCGCCGCTGGCGGCGGCGAGTCGCCTCGGGTTGACTGTTTTCGGCCGTTTTTGGCCGAATTCGGCCACACTCGCATTGGTCCTTGTCAGAAAACAACCCTAGGGCCCTCGGGGGGCCAAAAAATCACGGAAAAACGGAGCT
>NW_019014397.1:54507-66241 GCF_000150535.2 Carica papaya | reverse complement strand
CAATCAGGCTTTTCCTCGTTTTGAATATGAGGATCAAATAGCCATAGAGTATTCAGGTGATGAAGAAGATGATGGTCGTGAGTTATTGAACAACTTTCAAATAAAGATGTTGTCGAGCAGGAGATAATGATAAATGGAAGTGAACTAGCATGTTCATTGCATTTATGAAGTGTTTGTAGAGATCACACAAAAATAGTTATTGAGCTGGTGGTACTACCATGAAGTGGGTCTTAAGGGTACATTGAACATCATCCTCAACTTTTTAGGGTTAATTGGTTAGACTTTACTTGTAAGTGAAAGATGTCTAGTATCAATCCAAATGGATGATTATGTTGACGAGATATTTTTGGATGTTCAGCCCATGAATTTTTTAAAAATGGGAAAAGTCTCATGTTGTCACTCTTGATGAGCTGCCTAATTAATTACTTTTCATAAGAGACATCCAACATGCTATTAGTCTTGTCCCTAAACTCTAACTTTCTGATCTTCCATATTATATGATGAACGCAAAGGTGTGTTTCGTTAAATAGACAACTGGAAGAACTTTTACTAAAGGGAATTGTTGGACATAACCTTACTCCTTGCTTTATTCCTGTGCTTTTAAACCATAAAAGATTGGACTTGGAGAATGTGTGTGGGCTAGTGCCAGTAGTCAGATCACTATCAAATATCAATTTCCTGTTCCAGTTAGACATTTTGGCAAGTTTTAGTTTGTTTCCCAAAATAGATTTATGTAGCGGATACATCAAATTCTCATTAGACTAGGGTATGACTGGGACAGCCATTTAAGACTCAAATGGATTCTTTGAGTGGTTGATCATTTTGTTCTGGTTGGGCAACATTCATATTACTATGTCCTGTGATATGCATCATTACTAATTTAGATCATTGTATGCAATAATTCCTATCAAACATCTGGTAGTAAGCTGGGGATCCTAAGCTTTGCGTAGATGGGATCATCTTATTCTCTATATTGCTATTTGAAGCCATAGTTACTAACACCCAAAAAGAAAGCCTCACAAACAAAAAATTGTTTGCAAATCCTGCTGGAATAGAGCGCTTAGTTTTCAAAAGATTATTATATGAACTATACCATTCACTACCCAATCACCATAAAACCAGTTCAACCAAAAACCCTGGGAAGACACATTGTAGAGAACTACTCAAGTCAATTAGGAGCATGTTGGAGTCGATCACCAGAGCTAAGAACAAGTGGCATATAAGCTTTATGTGCCTGCAATCAATAGCACGTGAAAAGTAGGACACTTGTTAGACCATTGGCAAGGAGGTCCCCAGGAGCCGGAAAGATTGAATTTAGGTGGATGCACAGAAACTGATTTCTGTAAATGTTAACTAGCTTTATTCTCTCATAGAGTTCTGGAATGAAAGAGTGTTTGTCACCAGCACATTGTTTCTCTTTTTTTTAACCAACCATGCTATGATACAATGTTGGAGAAAAAAGCTTAATTTTACTATATATTATGAAACCGACTGTTTGCCACCTCTATATATTTATATAAATATTTACAGGGATCTCTCTGCCAAGAGAAGGAAATATATGGATTCCTATGTGAAGAAAAGGAAATAATTATGAAAGAAACACTTGGCTATATAAGTAAGACCTGCACTAGGAAATAATCATATAGGAAATATATTCTATATTGCAACAATCATGACTTGGAGAAAATGTTTCGTTGTGTAGAGAGTAATAAGTCTCAGAATGCATAATCTTGAGTTGTTGCTCATGACTCATCTTTTTTGTTTTGGTTGATTATGTAAAGGCAAAACAGTGTATATAGCTTGCATGTCAAACCTTATGGTTCATCTTACTGATGTTTCTTCTGCACTTGTATTTAACAGTCATGTGTCTCACCTTAACTCTTAACGAATGCTAAGAGTTAAAACAGTACTTGTGGAGACGAAGCGACAACTTTACACTAAAAATTATGTGTTGTTCATTTCCTTTGGTTCTGGAACAAGGTATTCCTTTTGTGTTTTATTTGTATTACCTGATTACTTTGATTTTTCCTGTTCAGTTCGCCATCATCAGGCTAATTCTCATGCAAAGAAAGGATGGGAGCAATTTACAGATGCTGTTATTAGAAGTGTTTCACAAAAGAAGGAAGGAGTTGTCTTCCTCCTTTGGGGAAATTTTGCTCAAGATAAATCAAGGTTTTTCCCTGATGTTGTTAGCTTTATTTTTTGTCAAGAAAATATTCACGATCAACCCTCATTGTCCTAAAACCGAGAGATTTCCCTACAACTGAAACATCTATCTTCTCCTCCCCCATCTTTCCCATAATTTCTTCCAAGAATTTGTACATTTCACTTTTGGTTATGCCATTGTATATGAATTGACATTTAAAAGAATCATGCAACTGCATTGTTACTGGAAATCTATGGGAAGGAGATGAGCAGATGCTTGACAAACCTATATATATTTGCCTCACAAGTACTTAAGCAGAAAGAAAGATGTGACAAGTTTTAGGTCAATTGAATAAGTTCTTTTATTAAATATTTAAGGATATTGGTTGCCTGCTATTCCACTGTTGAGCTTCCCTATAAAAGACAACTAGATTTTTGAATGCTAGGCAAATATCTAAAAAAAGGAAGATATTCCACTCCAACAACATAAGAAAAATTCAAAAATAAAAAATATTTTTTTAAAACTATCTTGGAACAAATTACTTACTGGGAAGACTCTTTGCAGGTTGATTGATGAAAGAAAACATCACATACTCAAAGCTGCGCATCCTTCTGGATTGTCTGCAAACAGAGGGTTTTTTGGCTGCAGGTTAGTTTGATTTCACGGGCACCCATTGCATTCACTACTCACGAACGAAGACATGTAGATACATGCATTGTCTAGAGATAAGGTTGAATGATTTACAAAGATATTCTCTTGAATTAAATATAATTACAAGAATATTCTTATTTTATTTTGCTACATTAAAAAAATGTCCTCTTTTTGCAATTTCTTAAGCTCTAGATTAAGAACTTTGATAGGTGTATCCACCATTTACTAATGTGACATTATCTAATATAATTATGAGATCAATAGTTTTTCTGAAGTTTAGTTAAAAGGTTACCAATTGAATGTTTAAATTTCTAATAAAAAATAAGAGAACGTTTTTTGAAGAAGAAAAAGTATATATTACTAAAGCACCAAGGGGATACCATCTTAATAAAAAAAAATGATGAAAATTTTCTATTAAAGAAATTTTTTGTCATTATCATTGTTATTAGTTTTAAAAGTTATTTACATTTTATAGGTTTATTTAGACATTATAATATTTTAGTTTCCTTTTAGTTAGCTTTTAAATATTATAGGGCTTGTAATCTTTTAAATTTCTTCTTTTATAATTCTCCATATTAGTTGTAGTTAATGCCTCCATAAAGGTTAATAGTTATCAACAAAAAGAATGGACAATGACGAATTAAGAAATTCCTTATTAGGGTTTTATTCCCTTTTATCTCTCTTTGTGTTCGTCTTTTTTTTTTAATACTCCTCTCTAATCTATCGGTTCAGTCTATTTCTTTCCATGTATCTCGTATTGATCTCTAATTTCTGTTTGTGTACCTTTATTCTTCAGTTTCTCACCTAAGTTTTCTCTATTTGAAATTCTTCTTAAATCACTAATGGCAGCTCAAGAAATATTGGCTTCTGCTCAAGTTGTTTTTGTTCATGCTGATGACGTTTAGCAATTTCCTCCTTTCAATAACCTTGTTCCACCTCATGCTACTATTGAAAGGTTTTCCTCCATGATGACACCATTTAACAGATTTATCGGGAATTTCATTTTGCCTCATTGATTTTATGATCCCGTGAAACATATTAGTTAACCTTCAATGTCTCTATGACGATTATGGAAAGCCTTGACTTTTTAAACATTTAAAGAGCATGTTTGAGTCTTTCTATCTTGATGTTTCACTACTTCAAAACTAGAGATCAATTTTTGCCAAGTTGGCTAGAATGATGCTTACCAAAATCTTAATTTGGAAAAAATGGCAAGCCAAAATAAGCGAGGTGCAAACATAACAATTTCACCACGAAGGAGCCTTTTAGCATCCAACTCTAATACCAGTTTATGATTACCATCAAAGGAGCATTAGAGTGGTTAAGATGCTGAAGGAGACTCATATTTATTAACCACCCAATTGTTGAGGTTTTTCAAAGGATTCATAACCCACACCCTTTCTAGAAGAATATGAGAAAAAGTCAATCACAGTTGCGTCTTTCCCTCTAGCAAGAGAGAACACACTGGTGAAGAAGGGCCTCATCACCACACTGAACATCATGCCAGAAGCTTAGCCTATGCGCCAATCCTCGTCTTGGTACAATCCAAGAATTCACTCCAGCCAGAACTAGTATTCTTCTACAGGCCTGAGGCATGTGGACCTCTAGACTGGATGGTTTTCTACTTCTCTTTTGAATCACAAAGTTGGCCCTAATCACCTTCTGAAAGGCTACCTTACATTCTGAATTTATGTTGAACTATAATATATTTATGTTGGTTCAAGTTTAATTTTTTATGTAATTTTGGCATGCTTATTTATTACAGAACTGCACATCTAATAACTAACTACTGGTATAATATAGCGGGCAGTCTGAAATTGGCAATGGATTTTGACAATTCATGATAATGTTTGGAGGAATTTGACATTGGTACATTATATTGTGATAGCATAACATTTTCCCATTTGTACTAATGTTCCATAGATTGTAGAGAAGAAATTGAAAATTGTTCATGTAGCTATATCTATTTATTTTAGTTGTTCCCATATTTTGACAGGCACTTTTCTCGCACAAACCAGCTTTTGGAGAAAATGGGAATCATCCCCATAGATTGGCAACTTTGAAATTGGAAGGACCCGTCTTTGGGATGTTGTAGTTGATTTTTGTGAATGGGAAAAGAGTTCTCTTCTTTAGATCTCCTAGGAAGGCAAGTCATTAAGCTTTCTTTTTGTAAACTCATCTTCAACTGGATAAAAAACAAGTGTCTCTGATAGATGCTCGAGTAGTACACGACTCAATTGGTCCTTACATATATATATCTATATATATATATATATATGTAGGGCAAAAGTGATTTTGTTTATGCTTTGCCATTTTAATGTGGCAGGCTCTTTTGGTTGGCAATGGAGATGGCTAGCAGAAATTCTTTGATAGTTGCATTATATATATATATATATATTCTGAAAATTCTTGCATTTTATCTTTTAATATGTCGTAATCAGTCAACGAAGAAAAAAGTCAAAATAACATTATGAAGAATTATAGGTACACATTAGTATTTTATTAAAAATATAATACAAATTTCATTATATAAATTATATTTGTGGGTTAAAATTTTTAATAATATTAATCAGTTTGCACTAAATGATATTTAGGATTATAAGTTCTAGTTGTATTAATTTGACATTTTTATACAAAAAATAAAATTTTTGAAAGAGAAATAGAAGAAAAGAAATAATGAATGTAGAACACTTTGTAATTAACCAAAGAGCTTATTTTTGTTCTCGTCCATATTTAAAAATCAGTTGTGAATTTTCTTTTATGTAATTTCGCTGCATACTATATATATATATATATATGTATGTATGTATAAGTTATATATGACTTATAGTTTAGGGGAGGAATTTAAAAATGATGGATTATCGATAGGTCATGTAAAAAACGCAAGGGCGTGGAGCATTTGGTATTTGCCTCCAAGCAACAAAATGGGGGGTGGTCCCGTCCCCATTCTAGACCAGAGCTGGCAAAACCAGTGGTTCTCTTTTGTTTCATCAACACCTCGTAACTCTGTAAACGAAATGATTGATGGTTGAGTTGAGTGCTATCCAAATTCCTCCTTCCTCGCTTCCGCTTGCAGATTCCATCAGGTTCTCTCTCTCTTTCTTTTTTCCAGTAGATTTTGAGTTTGCTTAAAATATTATATTAATGGAACTTGACCAGCTAGATATACACGTGTTCCTGGCAATTTTCAGAAAATTTTAAGTTTAATTATTTATATTAATATTGTTCCTGGTTATTACATAATCCACTGGCTCTTCACAATTTTCTTTTCTAACTAATTACAGGATATGACGAGCATTACCTCAAGCCACAATTATAATTCCTTAATCGGATTTCAGGAACATTTTTACAGGGAAAGCTTTTATAAGGTTCCATGTTCCAGATGTTTTCTTCCGTTTTCTCCTTCTGGAAGATTCTGTTTTCCTCATGGTCTACACCATTCTACTACTTACAGCCAAACTGTCATGAAAACTAGGCCTATATTCTCCAGTACTGTTGATGATGGTAATACCATTGATCCAGATAACTCCGACGATGCCACTATTGACAAAGGACAAAGCGAAAGTGGAGGGGTATGCGTGTCAATTTGTTTCATTTTTAATAATTCCGACTTAATTCAACAGCTGTGGAACATACGTATTGTATTGCAATTTCACTTTCTTGTTATGGGACTCATCACAATGTTCACTTTAACTATTAAGGGCTCTCACATGCCACTTTCACTCTAATAATCTCCCTGCAAAGACAAAACTCAACAACATATGTGAATTTTCTGATTTCCCATTTTATTTTTGAAGTAAAAATTACTCGAAGAAAAAGCCCGAGGGCCAATAAATACGGCTTTCTTGTCTTCTATTCTTGCGTATCATTAAAACTTCCTCACCTGCTTATACACCACTGTAGTGTGTATAGGTTGATATGTAATGACCATCTTTAATGTTCAAGCATTTTAGTACTTTCTTTTATTTGTCTCCTCGAAGTAGCATGTGTAGCATAAGTTACCTAATTTTGGGCTTTATCTTAATCGGTTTTCTTGGCATCCAGGTTTGAGTTTCAAAATACAGCTTTTTAATTAAATGGATAAATATTCCAAAAATTGAATGCTATATCCATCAATGGGGTGGATAAGCGAATTGACTTTACTGATTGGTAGAATTGGCAGCCTGCTTTAGTTTTTTATTTCTATCCTTGCTTTAAGAGCTTCTGTAAGTGAGACTGAATTTTTGTACTGTTCACGAGGTCCTACTTTCTCTCACAACTGGATAAGTTACTTTTTCTCTACTTGGTCTGCAACCAGAAGGTTCCAAGCCTCCTTTTTTCTCCTAATGCTTGAGATTTTCGAATTGACGTTATCGTGATGTGTGCAACTCTAGATTACATAATATAATTCTTGATTAACCTTATCCTCTTATTCTCAGATAAACAATGAAATGATCAGAGAAAATCTTGAAAGAATTGTGGGTAGAGATGATTCCACTTTCAGTGGTTTAGACCTTGCAACTCTGATAAGAAAAAAGTATGGGAGATCTTATGATGTTCAACTAATAAAGAAGGTATTCCTTTCTACTTGCAAAAACTTATAACTATTAGTGTTCATAATTGCTTTTCATCTCTCTGTCATTACTTAATTTCCCCACGGTTCACTACCTGAACTTACATCTAAAATAGTTGAATCAACTCAACTAATTAAAGTTGGATCCCGAACTAGTTGGGGTTAGTTAATCTACAATTTGTCTTTGCAAAGATACAGCTATATTCTTATGCTAACTGTTAAGGTGCTGCAAACTTTTCCTCTATCCGGGCTTGAGGTATAGCAGAGGCAGAGTTTATGTGGTCACTTCTCTGTCTTAAAGTTACATCTTTCTACTTACTAGTGCATTTAATGATACTCCTACATGCTAGTCTATTTTGCCTTCCCATAGAAAGAGGACTTTGGTTATTCTGTTGCCTACTCACTCCGAAATCATTTGTTTTACATTTTTTTCCTTCTTCCTCATCTTCCCGCAACTTCATGTTTTTGCTGTATTGTTGAAGTCCCAGAGGATATTTTGGATTGTTTTCAAAGTTCTACTTCTTGCCTTTTGCTAGTTAGCTAATTAGTAACTAGGATATAAGGAATAAAAAGAAGCAAGCGTATATTGGATTTTTTAATGTCATAATAGGTATAAAGATGTTCTAAAGTTGTTTACATGCATAGCATGGATGTTCCTTTTAGCTTGTTTTTATTGTTCAATCTGAAGTTTCCTCTCAAAGAAAAAAAATATCTTCCATTTGAAGTCATTAGTTGATAAATTATTTCATTCTGGTTCTTCGTCACCATCAAACTTTTTTTATTAACTGAAGCTCAATTTTCTGTTGTCTGCTTTAGCTTGCTTATATCCTGTTGGGCAGAGGTGAAAAATAATAATGCTATATAAAAAGTAAAATTTTCCGGAATTCGGGGCAAAATTATATAGATTTTCTAGATGTAGATAAATCTAATGACTCAGAGAAACATTTCTTTTGGGATAAAAAAGATGTATTTAAACAAGCACCCAAGGATTTACAAAAGGTAAGAAGTTAGAATATCTAACAGGTTCCCAAGGTCCTAACCTTGAGTAACCTGTTTCCCTATAAACAAAACACTCAGGGACTTGGACCTGCTATCTCTCAATCTATCAAAAGGAGAGTAAATGCTCTCAAGAACTCTTTTCTTCCTCTCTTCCCAACTGACCAAAAAAAAAAAAGAAAAAGAAATAAGAGTGCAGAGCATCCTCCTATGGATACAAACTCTGATCTCCTTTCGAGCCCAATTTCATCCACTGAGCCATCCAAAATAGATTGAGGAGACCACCCAAAACAATGTCCACCAAGGAAGATGTTTAGGTGGCTCCAATCTTTAAGCCACAAAGAACAGCAGTTGACAAAAATTCCTTCTTTATGAAGAATATGCATAGTAAGAATTCTACCTTAAACAACCGATTTGGGGAACGGGGGGGGGGGGAGGATGTGGCAGTTGGTGATTTTATGGATAGAGATTCCTATGGCAAACAGAAAAAATACTATTTGGAACTCTACCTTACACATTGGGGTGCCTAACACATAAAGGATCATCATAACACCACTATCCACCAAAAAAACACAATTTGTCTGCCAACATTGAAGTCAATATTCTTTATGAAACGAGTGCCAAAATCTGTTGATCCACCTCCACACGCTGGTCCCCAACATCTGCCTGTCGTTCCCAGTCCTTCAGCCTCGATCACAACCCCCATATTTAACCCGAATCACTTCTCTCCAATGCTGGCCTTAAAATAAGCCAGCATAAATCTCACATTTAACAAATGGCCTCTGTCAGACCTACAGAATAAGAGGGAATCATCGGCGAATAATAAGTGTGCTGGTCCTTGCAACTCACACCTTCCCCACACCTCCCCCCACTACCAAACCTTAAAACTAGTAATTATCTCTAGCCTTTAAAATCATCTAGTTAAAAGCTTCCATAACTAGAAGTAAAAAAAAAAAAAAAAAAAGCAAGGGCGATAACAGGTCACCCTTGTCTTAAGCCCCTGGAAGAGGAGAAGAAATTAGAAGGCCTTCCATTAATCAAGACAGCACACGTGCCTTGCATTCTGTAGGTCTTCCATCCCCAACCACCTAAAAAGTCATGAAAACATACGATACAGAAGATCATTATAGTCTGACCTCAAGATGTGGTGTGTCCTCTAACATTCTTTCTTAACAAGCAATCCATCTATATCAAGATGGGAAAGTTTCAGTGCATTCGTTAGATAGTTACCTCTTCATTTAGTACAGTCATCATTCTTCCATAGATGGAGATCTCTCTCTCCCCGCCCCCCCTCTCTCTCTCTCACCTGATTGCTTCAGGTATTGTTCTGGAACCTGGTGAATTTAATTCCCTGTGCATGGTTCAATACAGGAGTTCATGGGAAGAAGTCTTCTTGCACTGAATGTCATGTGGAAGTACATGGAGCAGGTAAGGGAATCTTGTGCTGTCAATTTGCACTGAGCATATGAAATTTCTGTGATATTATATAATTATGTTTTCAACTTCTGAACTCATAATAGTTTGGCTTGGATAAATGAACATTGAGTCCATTAATTGAGTTTTTCTTTTGGTAGGACATGCAGCTAAAATATGCTTTTTCATGGATGAAAAAATTTCCCCTCCATTTTTGTTGTCTTGTCTTTGTAAACAAAAGGATTTTATCCTGTTATTTTGAGAATATTTTCGCCTTTTTTTTTCTCTAAGGAAAGTAGAAGGCATATTTCAAATGATTTCTAAACTGGAAAGGTTAGAAAATAATTTTTGTTTTTGTGAATTGAACATTTTTTACTTGTTCCCAAAAAATGGAAAATTCTCTGGAAAAATAGGAAAGTTTCCTCTAAGTAAATAGCCCCTTGATATCCTGTGGCTCCTCTGCAGCTCCAAGCCATAATGATGCTTGAAAAGGTTGCTGCAAACCTGGTCTCCCTCAATCCCAGTTAGTGTGTGCTTGTGGGCTGTGTTGACTGAAGCTGTTCTCTACATAGCATACAACAAAAGCATTTTATTTTACCTTCCTTATATTCAAAAGTCTTATTTTCTTGATCTAGGTTCATTTAGCATGTGAATAAATTTTCTAGTTTTCATTTTCTAAATTCATGGGCTTACACATGATTAGTGGAAGTTGGTAAGAGTTGGTAAGAGTTGCACGTTTATAGAATGATACAAGTACCGAGAAAATAGTTTTCTAGAGAACACTGAATATATTTTCGTGATTTCTAACATCCATCAAATGTTCGTAAAGATCAAATAATATTCTCAATTTAGGGATCATTTCTAGATTCAAGCTATCTCCTTAGCTGTCATCATCTTTTATCTCTAAATTATGAAATAAAAAAAGTTGGTTCGTTATCTATTCAGCATAAGTTTTGTTATGCATGATTCCTTCCAATTATTCAATGAAGTTTTTAATCTAGGATTAGAAACAAGTGTCTCTCCGTTCCTATCCTTAATTCTTGGAATCAAGTTTTCTCTTTTTATTTCTTTGAAAATCACAGCCTGCATTTAGAAACTTGTCTAGCTACCTATTGTATGACAGGCATTACCAAGTTGGTGCTTTTTTCTCTGTCTTACTCCTGATTTCTTTCTCAGTCTGTTCTCTGTTTCTTCCTTTTTCTCCTCTTCTTTTCCTCTTATTTCTTCTCGGTATGTCTTCTCTCAGCTGTGTTCCTCTTTTGCTCTTTCATTCTTTTTCAGATACCTTTCTCAACAGTAATTTTGTTTGTCAACTTCTATAAACATAAAGTATATCTGGGATATTTGGAGCATATCTATGTGTTTTTTTTTTTTTTTGCCAAAGCCATTATTAAAGCATGTAATAATGAGTTTAGCTTTTTTTCTTTATCGTTTATTCAGAGGTCTTTTCCTCTTACGGAAGAAGAGTATATACTGAGGCTTGATGACGTGGCAAACACATTAAAATGTTGGGGAGCTGTATCACACATTCGTAACAGCCTAGAGAAGTCGAAAGAGCGGCCTCGGATTGGAAAGGTAAGATTACAAGCTAATCCTAGTTTTTCAAACAGCAGATCATTTCTGAGCTGCAACAAAAGACACAAGTTACAAACTTGTAAAATGACTAACGGAATTATAATTAACAAAAAAGTATATAAATGTGCCCGTTCTTTTCTTCCTGTACTTCCAAATTTCTTGTAGGTGGAACATCTTTTCCCTACTACCTCTTTTTTCCTTTTGAAGGGACAAATTGCTTGGTCTGATTGGAAGGAGTTTGTACTCCTAACAATCACTAGTATTTAGAAATATATGCTTAATTTAACCATGATATGATGGAAATTTAACTCATAGGATTTTCAAGGGAAATTGGAATAATACATTTCAAATCCAAATTAATTCAATGGAAATAGTTTATTTGTTTGAAACATGCCCTAAGC
>NW_019014397.1:34261-54257 GCF_000150535.2 Carica papaya | reverse complement strand
CGGAGCATTTTGCTTTAGGTCAAATCGATAGTCAAAATACAGAATAGAGTAGCCTGCCTTTTTCGGGTAATTTCCACCCCCTATCTTTGTTAAGCATAGGTAAATTGTAGTGCAGCCTCCTTTTAAGAATTCTGTGACACACACAAAAATATACTGCTGATTATTGGATGCTTTCTTCAGAAAGATAAAAGGTTGTTATAGTAGAGATTTGAATCACACAAGGTCAAAACTTTTGTCAGACAAAATCAAGGAAGATATTTGTAATGGAAAACGTTTTAAAGGTGTGGTTAGCATGGTTTGAAAATCCTTTTTGCATGGCGTAACGGAGGTTCATTGTTATTTTTTAAATAATGTTAAGAAGTGGACTAAACCATCTGTATCTTCTATTTTTATATGTAAGTAGAGAAAAGAATTCTTGTAAACAAAAAACATTGACAATTGACATCTTATAAAAAAATATAAAAAGGTATAAATAGTACACAAATCAATTTTCTATACATCGTTTCAAAGAATTGTCTCTTCATAATTAAGATAGTAAAATTTTATTATTATTAAAAGAAATAACTGGTTATGAATTTAGATGGCATTATTTAATGGTTACATTTTAAATTTTATATAGTTATATGTATTTATTGTGTATTTTTTATTTTCTTAATTTTTATATAGAGAAAAGAAGAATGATGACAGCTACTATACTATTATAATTACAAATAAATTAATAAATGTTGTACATATTATTTTGTTATATACTGTTTGAAGAGACCAAAGTATTTAAGTTAATTTTATACTATTTTAAAATATTCAAAATGATCTTTGTAATATATATATATATATATATATTTTACAATTTTAGATATTGTGCTTTTTAAAAATTTTTGAATTGGAGTTATTGATCATTAATATATACTAATAATGTTATTAGCGGAAGTATTTTGTGGATTTAAATCAATATATACCTAGGATGTCACGTGTTTAATATATTAATTTAAAATCTTGCATGTAAAAGATTTAATTTTAATTATTGTTAATAAAATTGCTTTTTAAAAAATAAATTTTAACTCAGCGTAGTTTAATCTTTTTACTCTGACATTTAAATTAGTGTTTAATAAGTTAAGAAGTAACGACAGATACACAATTAATAGTAGAAATACAATCGGATATGATTCGGCTAATAGTGAATTGGAATTGGACAAAAGTTGCAGCGGACGGAAGGCGAAGTAGATATGAAATTAAATGGAGGTAGAGGCAGATTAAGAATTAAGAGTAGAAATGGTTGATGATGGTGGTAAAAGAACACAGTGGAGTAGCAAACAAATTGGAGAAAGTGAGTCGTATGGAGGAAGATTAAATGAAGAAGTCACCCCCCATACAATGGAGTGTTTGATGAATCTAGAGATTGTATCAGGTTTAAGTTGTCCATTACTTGTTCTAAAAATGTGTGTTTCAATGCTCTACTAGGTGCATGTGGTACAGAAGTTTATATTTGAGAAACATTTGTTGAAAGTCCAATCACCAAAGCTATACAGTACCTAGAGGAGGAAAAGGTTGTTGAGGAAGAAGGTTTCCGTTAAAAGCAAATTGCAGCTTGAGGGGAACTAGAGTCAGAGATTGGCTTGAGAAATGTCATGCCCTTAGAGTTTTTCTGATAGAGCTTTCAAAAGGCTTAGTGGAAGATGAAAAAAGATCAAAAGGGTGAAGAGCCAAACAATCAAATTGTAACCAAAGAATCCTATTTAAAGTAAAAAAATTTCATCATCAAATATATGACATGTGAGGTAATTATTGACCCAATTATAATGCAACACATATCAAACTTATACTTTCGTGTTAACAGTATTAATGTGCATTAATAATTATAAATTAAATTAAAATTATGAAAAAAATAATTTAAATATTTTAATAATATTTTTGTCTGTTTAAAAATATATGTATTTTTTTTTTAATATTATATGTTTATTAATTATTTAAAAAAAATGTGTGATGATAATGACAAATGAGATTATTTAGTTGGTTGGATCTTAAATATTCATGTAACTATTTTATTAACTGTATGTTTTCTTAAATTCTTAAAAATAAATTAATAAATCTAGAAAAAGAAGAGAATACATCTCAAATAAAAAATTAAAATATCTTACAAGTAACATTACTTTTCAATGTACTTTTAACTTTTTTTTTTTTTTTTTTTAAAGAGTAGTTTATATACCCTCTGTATGAGCTGGTTTTGGTTCTTTAATTTCCTGGTACAATAAGTAATTTTGGTGAATAAATAACGATATTAATTAATAATCATTTTTAATTTCAATAAAATTTTTAATTAATAGACTACTCCAGTTTTAGTAGAACTTTTAGCTAGACAAATGTCACACAGAGAATTTCTAATTGGACTGTTAATATAATAATTGCACCATATTTTTAATTTTTTAGTATAATTTTTTATTAACTACTTTTAATTAAAAATAAGTATAGCTTTGGGAAAAGAGTCATACATTTCACCATTTTATGATGTCAATATTTATGTTTGTATGTCTGTATATCCATGCATGTATATTTATTTATAATGCAAGTTAAAAAATTATGCCTTGTGCTCAAAACAATGCACTACTATACATATTAACTTTTATAATGCAAGTTTCTTCATTTTTGGCATGAGGTGGGGATATGTTTACGTGGGTAAGAGTACAATGAAGATATATTTATAATGCAAGTTAAAAACTGTGTTGTGCCCAAATAATGTATGATATCCCTCTATTTATACCTACCAACTCACAGTCAAAAAGACTTATAAAAGAGACAAATTAAATTGATTAATCAAACTAAATTTAATTAGTCATACAATTTTATTAATTATAAACCTTAAATCCCTTTTGGAGTTAGGTTTATCAACAAAATGTTCTACCAACTAATCTGTTAGCTTCAAAATTAGTTGGTAGGTTATGACCACACCCAATTATTATTATTATTGCTAGAACAAAGAACATATAGTTTATTATTTCCTCAAAAAAAGAATAATCATATGTAGTTTTATTTTATATACAATAAATATAAAATACATTTGTATGGATGACATTGTTCTCTAATTTTCCAAACAATGGAGATACAAGCTAATGTGGGTTCTACAAAGCTCCTTAGGGTGAAATATATATGAAATTAATATTTAATATTACATAAGAATCCACGAACAAAGCCTATATATACATATACATATACATATATATATATATATGATGGGAAAAATGGTTATAAATTACCTTTCTTTCTAGTTTGTACAATGAGCTTTTGCTAACCAATCAATTAATACCTTGTATCTTTAATGAATGTTATTTCTTCTTGTTGGTTTTGGACAACAAGTTTTGATCTTTTTGAGGGGATTATTGTTGGCCAATATAGAGTTTTGATTTTGTTTCTTTTGCTTATCTCTATTCAATTCATGGTATAATTAAGGACAAATTACTATGAGATTTTATAACAATTTTGAAACAACCCAATCCCTATTTTTATGCCAAGTGTTTTGGTCACTCAATAAGGGGATGAATTTGGTATTTCAAAATTAAAAAAAAAAAAAAAAAAAAAAGGAAGAAATAGTGCAATGGAGAGCAAATTAACTAAACAAGCTAAAATTGATCCAAAAATTTGTAATATGCTATATACTATATAAGTTAAAAGATCATAGAAGAGAGAGCATGCAAACTTGATTTTATGTAACTAACTACTATTCTTGTGTTCTCATTTTCTCTTTAATTGATATTTTTACTATTTTAGTTAATCTATTTTATAAATATTAATTGATATGAGTTTTCCTTCCTCAAAATAAATACAAGAGATTTACCATCTTTCTTATAAAATCCAAAGATTTCAATAAAATAATCTCAATAATTCCTATTTAAAAAATAGAATATACAAGAAAATAAATTATTTTAAAGATTTCAAACTTCTCTCTAGAAAAAAAAAAAAAAAGAAAAGATTAATGCTCATGACTTGTCAACAAGTTCTTACTAAAAATAATTAAATAAATGATATTGTAAGATCCAATATTTTTCTATTCATTATGCACAAAAGGTTTAGTGAATTAAATATATCAATGCTTAAAGAGTTGGATTATCAAAAGAGTATTTCAGAATATATTTTTATGCTAAGTTTAAGAACTTTTTTATGGCCTTTAAGAAAACAATTGATTGTTACTTTGTTACCCACAAAAATTATAACAGCCCGGAACTTGAAAGAAAATAAATTATAAATTGAATGCAAAAGCGAAAAAATAGTATTAGAGTCTACATTCCTTACACAATAATATAGAATACCCAATAGGGATACGGGAATGACCATTCTAAAAGAATAAACGAAAAATTAAAGAAATAGATAGAAAGTAAATAACTGGGCGTCCTATTCCCAACTCTCTTGTAGATCGAGATCTGAATATTGGTCCTCTTGATCTAGGATGGTTAATGAAAGAGTGAGCTACACTAACCCAGTAAGAATGTCAGACTACTCATATATACAGAAATGAAGGTTGGTAAAAATCATGAAAACAACTAATGGAGCTCTTAATTTAAGTAAATTCATTTATCATAAATAAAATCATTTATTGTACACTTACCGTAGCGAAATTTTCAAAACTGACATATAGAGACAATAACACAAACAATATTATAATCTCATATTTAATTAACCAGAACAATAATTTTTCCTTTTTTATTTGCCTACTGGTATCCATGGGGTCCATAGGGATGTCCCCACTAAGTGTGAACCCTTATTCAACATTGTCAACTAACCGACCGTCTCATATCTCGTCTGGTATGAGCGTCAAAAATACCATCCCTCAATATTTCGTCCAGTATGAGGGTGAAACAGGTCATCCCCATACTCCGTTCAGTATGAATGCCAAAATACCAATTCTCGACACCCCGTCCGGTATGAGGCAACGTTCGCAGTAGGGTTCCCTATGCACCCAGTCTGTAACGACCCTGGAAATTTAAAATGAAATATGTGTTTTAAAAATGTCAAATGCGGAAGCGAAGTCAAAATTTCGATTAACATCCCTTACACTAAACCAAAAACGTGCTCAAAATATAAAAGATCAAACTAATTGAAAGAGAAACTCGAAAGTAAAAACTATGAATATGACTATGGAGTCTTTTGGCGTCCCCTTCGTCGTCTTCCTGCGGAACGGGCTCGGGAACAATGTCTTCCTGATCTGAAATGATTAAATAAGGAATGAGCTACACTAGCCCAGTAAAGACATCACGATATCTCACCGTCACGGAGGTAAAGGTGGGTAGAAAACACAAAAAGACCAATGGAGCATAATTTACAACAAATGCTTTTATCAATAATAAAACCTTTACCATCCACTTACCTCGGTGAAATTGATAAAACAATATACAAAAGCAATAACATTATCATCATCATGAAATCATATAAACTGTATAACATAATACTTATCATGCCTTTTGTAATTCAATCATTACACAACATATTTTTCTTCTTTTACCAGCCTACTAGTATCCGTGGGGATCCATAGGGGTCCCGCTACCCGTGAACCTTTAACATTTACAACCTGATTCCAGGGCCGTCCCCATACCCCGTCCGGTATGGGCGCCAAAACTATAAACCTCAATACCCCGTCCGGTATGAGGGTGAAACGGGCCGTCCCCATACCCCGTCCGGTATGGGCGCCAAAACACATAAGGTCTCAATACCCCGTCCGGTATGGGCGCCAAAACACATAAGGTCTCAATACCCCGTCCGGTATGAGAGACCACAATCCCGGTAGGGTTCCCTACGGACCCGGTCCGTCCACCATCTCCCAGGATATCTAGTCAGGCTGATCACATTATATAATTATCAATTTACATAACCTTTTATTCCCCTTTTCCTCAGTCAGCATCATCAATTCATACACAAACAAGCAAAACAATAATTTATGCCAAACAAGACAACATACAGCATCCGTTACTCAGTCATTCAACCCATAATCAATAAAACAGTAAAATATGCACATGAAACTGTGAAATGAAAACATCAGACCTCATACTGCATTTAAAACTGTAAAATAGGCCAAATAACAGTTAACCGACAAACACACTAGACTCGGGCTCCATTAGCGACCTTAAGCAATTTCACACATTCGTTGATTCAAGAAATACCATTTTATCATTATTGAACTTTAATACCGTGATAGGAAATAGGGTGAGGGGTCCTTACTCGTTTCGGGGTCCGAACACGGCTTCACAGTGCACCTACAGGCTGTCATTAATTTTCCCTGAATTTTTTTCGGGGAACTGAAACGCAATACTGGTACCTGCACGTGTTTCAAAAAATCCCAAATTAGACCCAGGGCCCCTTTCGGCCAATATTGCAATTCCGGCACGGAGGCTCCGCCGTGCTCCGGTGACGGCACCGCCGCTTGCGGCGGCGATTCGCCTCGGGTTGACCGTTTTCGGCAGTTTCCGGCCGAATTCGGCCACACTTACATTGGTCCCTGTGATAAAACAACCCCAGGGCCCTCGGGGGGTCAAAAAATTACGAAAAACCGAAGCTTACCGGCGGCGGTGATCTCGGGTGCGGCGGCTCTCCGGCGAGGTTCGTGTTTTGGTGATTCGGCTTCGATCAACCTGTAGAAAAAAGAATGATGATCACGGTGATATATAAATTGCATCAAACGGAGGCCGGGAAGGGCCTCATCGGAGGCAAAAAACTGAGGAGGGGCGCGGCGGTGCCGCTGGGTTTTGGCCGTGTTTTTCGGCCGTTTGGCCGGGATTTTAGCTCCGATTTGGCCACAGGGGAAGTCAGCGTGGAAAAACGAGTCGGGGGTATGAAATTTACCTCGATCGGCGGTCAAAAATCTCCCCGGTGCGGCGGTGGGTGACGGCGGCCGGCTCCTCCGACGTCTTGTTCGTCTTCTCCGGCGAGGGCAGGCGGCTAGGGTTTTTGTGGTCAGGTGTGGGGGTTCTATTTATACCCTTTTGCCTTTTGATCTCAGCCGTCCATTTTGATTAAATCTGGGCCGTCCGTTTTTTATTGAATCTGGGCCATCCGTGCGCGTGCATCTGGGCCGTCCGTGCGATTGCATCTGGGCCATCCGTGCGCACGCTTGATCTGGGTCATCCGTGCGCACGCTTGATCTGAGCCGTCCGTGCGCGTGGGGACGCATCTGGGCTGTCCAATCCGCGCGCATGCAGATCGCCCACGTGGCCCGTTCCCTCAACGTGGTCTTGCCACGCGGCAGGTCCTGGTTGGCCAGGGCTGCTGACTGGGCCACTGACGTGGCGCTCTTTTTTTTTTGAAAATTAAACTAAATAAAATTAATACTAACAAAAAATGCCCAAATTGTTTGGGCGTTACAATTCTCCCCCCCTTAAAGAAATTTGGTCCCCCAAATTTTCCTCTTACTCTTGATCGAACAGATGGGGATACTGGGCTCTAAATTCTGATTCCAGTTCCCAAGTAGCCTCTCTGGGCGTGTGGTTCTGCCACACGACCTTTACAAATGATATTTTCCGGTTGCGGAGTATTCTGCTCTCTCGGTCCGTGATACCGACCGGTACTTCTTCATAAGACAAGTCCTCTTGGAGTGGAAGCGGTTCATGAGCCAAGACATGAGAAGGGTCCGGGTTGTACTTACGTAGCATAGATACGTGAAACACGTTATGAACCCGGGAGAGCTCAGGAGGCAGTGCAAGTCTGTAGGCAGCGGTACCAATCTTGTCTAAGATTTCAAATGGTCCAATATATCTGGGGTTTAATTTTCCCCTCCTGCCAAACCTACTAATTCCCTTAAAAGGAGTGACCTTAAGAAACACCCGGTCGTCTTTCTCAAAAGCTAGGTCTCTCCTCCGGGTATCTGCATAACTCTTCTGCCTACTCTGAGCTGTCTGAATGTTCTTCTTGATTTTAACTATCTTGAACGTGGTCTCCTCTACCAACTCCGGGCCGAACAATCTTCTATCGCCCACTTCCTCCTAACAAATCGGTGACCTGCACGGGCGCCCGTATAGCACCTCATATAGAGCCATGCCGATGCTTGCTTGGTAGCTGTTGTTGTAGGCAAACTCTATCAGGGGTAGATGGTCGTCCCAATGGCCCCCGGAGTCAAGGGCACAAGCTCGGAGCATATCCTCAAGCGTACGAATTGTCCTCTCTGATTGTCCATCAGTTTGGGGGTGGAAGGCAGTACTAAGAGACAGCTTTGTTCCCATAGCTTGTTGGAAACTATTCCAAAACTGAGAAGTGAATCTGGGGTCCCTGTCGGATACCACTGTCACTGGGACTCCATGCAGTCTGACTATCTCCCGAATATACATTCTTGCCAACTTGTCCAAAGAATCAGTTATTCTGATGGCCAGGAAGTGGGAAGACTTAGTGAGTCAGTCAACAATTACCCATATAGCATCATGTCCTGATCGTGTCTTGGGTAGTCCCGATACGAAGTCCATGGTGATATGTTCCCACTTCCACTCTGGAATCGGTAAAGGCTGAAGTAACCCACCTAGGCGTTGATGTTCTGCTTTGACCTGCTGACATACCAAGCACTTAGATACAAAATCGGCTATATCTCTCTTCATCCCATTCCACCAGAACCGAGGTCGCATAGTTTGGTACATTTTTGTACTTCCTGGATGCATGGTAAACCTTGAACTATGGGACTCCATCATGATGTCTCTTTTTAACTCACTATCGTTTGGGACACACACTCTGTCCTTAAAACGAATCAATCCGTCGGCAGAGATCTGAAATTTTGAACTCACTCCTTGTTCTGCATCCTTCTTGCGGGTTACTAGGGCGGGGTCGACGGACTGGGCTTCCTTTATTCTTTGGATTAACTCGGGTTGGACTGCTAGGTGGCCCAAACATGTGGCCCTCTTCAGATCTCGCAGTCGAACCTGCTGCGTGGCCCCAATTGACCTGCATTCTGAAACCATCAAATGGGCTAGGGTGCCTGCACTTTTCCTGCTGAGGGCATCGGCTACTACGTTGCCCTTACCTGGATGGTATAGGATGTCACAATCATAGTCCTTGAGGAGTTCCATCCACCTTCTCTGACGCATGTTGAGATCTTTCTGAGTGAAGATGTGCTTCAAGCTTTTATGATCGGTATAGATCTGAAAGGTCTCTCCATACAAATAATGGCACCAGATTTTCAAGGCGTGTATGATTGCGGCAAGCTCCAAGTCATGGGTAGGATAGTTCTTCTCATGATTCTTTAGCTGTCTAGACCCATATGCTATAGCCTTTCCATGATGCATCAGGACACAACCCATGCCCAGATAGGAGGCATCACTATAAACTGTATACCCTCTTGATCCACTCGGTAGAGCCAGCACGGGAGCAGTAGTCAGTTGCTTCTTCAATTCTGAAAAACTCCTTTCGCAGTCCTCATTCCATTCAAACTTTGCATTTTTCTTTGTGAGTCGGGTTAGAGGAGCTGCTAGACTAGAGAACCCTTCGACAAACCGGCGGTAATAACCTGCCATCCCCAGGAAGCTGCGAATTTCCTTAACTGTTGTCAGCCTTTCCCAACCAAGTACCGCTTCAACCTTTTCGGGGTTCACTGATACCCATTCCTTCGATATAACATGTCCTAAGAAGGCGGTTTGCTCGAGCCAAAATCCACACTTGCTCAACTTTGCATACAACTTCTTTTCCCTGAGTACCTGTAGGACTTGGGCAAGATGATGAGCATGTTCTTCTCTACTTTTTGAGTAGACTAAGATATCATAGATGAACACGATGACAAATTGATCCAAGAACTCTCTGAAGATCCTGTTCATTAGATCCATAAAGATGGCTGGGGCGTTGGTTAGCCCAAACGGCATGACCAGGAACTCATAGTGTCCGTACCTAGTTCGGAATGCCGTCTTGGGGATGTCTTCTGTTCTTACCTTTACCTGATGGTAACCTGATCGTAGATCTATTTTAGAAAAGACCCGTGCACCCTGCAACTGATCGAAAAGGTCATCAATCCGGGGAAGAGGATATTTGTTCTTAATTGTTACCTTGTTTATCCTTCTGTAATCAATGCACAGTCTCAACGTTCCATCTCCCTTCCTTGCAAAAGTAACCCCGGCACCCCAAGGGGAAACGCTGTGTCTAATAAAACCACTGTCTTGTAACTCAGTGATCTGTTTCCTTAGTTCTTCTATCTCGATGCGGCTCATTCGGTAAGGAGCAACCGAGATGGGTTGGGTACCTGACTGTAAGTCTATGGTGAACTCGACCTCTCTGTCCACTGGTAGACCGGGCAGTTCATCCAAAAATATGTCTGGAAAGTCTCGGACTACTGGAATCTCTTGGATACAAACTTCTTTCTTGGGTTTACCTAGTTAGAGAAAATACAAGATTAAGGCACTGGGAATTAAGAAAACTTGCCATCAGGGGAAATCAGTACTGAATGATTTAATTAACCTGTAAATGGCTCCTCGTTGGGAGGATTAAATACAATCTTTTTGTTAAAGCAGTTTATGGTGGCGTGATACGCCGCTAGCCAATCCATTCCTAGGATTACATCAAAATCCCCCGTGTCTAACCCTATCAGGTCTACCCTCAATTTTCTATCTGCTATCTCCACGACAAATGCCCTGTAGATAACCTCTCCTAGCAATGTCTCCCCCCCAGCGGTAGATACAAGCAATAATGAATTAAGTCTATCGGGTGATACACAAATTTTGGAAGCAAGAACATGTGAAACAAAAGAATGTGATACACCAGTGTCAAACAAAACATGAGCAATGTGGCCAGAGATAGTATACATACCATGTACCACGTCCGGGTCTGCGTCGGCATCCTTCTGGGTAAGGTTGTAAACTCTGCCCTAGATTGGAGGCCTTCTTTGATTCTGGTTCCTAGGGCATTCCTTTGCATAGTGCTAGGCACTGCCGCATATGCGACAGGTGTTGCTGAGGCGGTAGCAGGGTCGGTCCCCGTGATCCCTGCCGCTGGCAGATCTTCCCACGTGCTGCCCCCCTAGCCTGAGGAGGGGCCTGGATGGCGGGTCTAGGCCTCTTACTGGGTTGGACAGGCATGGTAGGTGCTGGCCTGCGGAGCAGGGCTGAGGGTCGGGAGCTCCCCGCTAGCTGAGGGTGGGTGTCGAAGCTCCTTTCTATGATCTGTGCCTTTGCCAGGACTGCTGAATATGTCTTGAGCTCCATTACTAGTAAGTGTTGTCTGATCTCCGGGCGGAGACCCCACTGGAATTTCCTGGCCTTTCGGCCCTCATCCATCAATGTCTCCGGGGCATGTCGGCCCAACTCCAGGAACTTACGGGCATACTCCGGCAAACTCCATTTCCTTTAGGTGTTGGATGTGTTTAGGGAGATACTCCGCGTGGAAGGCCGCTAAGAACTGCTCCCAAGTAGCTGGTGTAGGCAGGGTGGTCCGCTTGAGCTCCCACCAGCGTACTGCTTCCCCTACCAGCATGTAAGAGGCAATGGCAGCCCTCTGCTCAGGAACTACTCCCAAGGTCTCGAAAGCTTTCTCAGTCTCTGCCAGCCAATATTGGGCCTCTTCAAAAGAGGATCTCCCTGCAAAAGTAGAAGGGTTCAGTCTTCTGTACCTCTCTATGAAGCCGGGGTCGATCAAGGAAGGAGCGGGGTCCCGAGGTAGAGGGACTGGGGCCGGCTGAGGGTGAACTGGGGGACTCTGTGGTGGCACCTGCTGATGTGGTGGGGGTACTGGAATGTGCTGTGGCGGCGCCTGGTGGTACTGTGGCTGTGGTACCGGGTCATACCGCGGCTGTGGTGCCGGGTGGTACTGTGGAGGAGCAGGCTCCTACCGGGGTGGCTCGGGATCAGCCTGCTGTAGCGGGGGCTCAACCTGCGATAGCGGAGGAGGTCCGAGTAACTCCCTTCTCTCCTCTCGCCTTTGCTGGGCAGCTACGAGAGCTTCCACCATCTCAAATAGTCTGTCTAAATCCTCCCGAAGCGAATTATCTTGGGCCGCTCGGTTTAGTGGGGGCCTTCCTCTCCTCATTTCCGTGTACCTGCATTCACAAGGAATGGTTGAGTAACGATATATCGGTGAGTATTTATCTAAGGCGCTATCGTGTAAGGGATGGGTCCGAGGAAATGCGGCTCTGATACCAACTGTAACGACTCCGAAAATTTAAAATGAAATATGTGTATTAAAAATGTCAAATGCGGAAGCGAAATCAAAATTTCGATTAACATCCCTTACACTCAAACCAAAAACGTGCTCAAAATATAAAAGATCAAACTAACTGAAAGAGAAACTCGAAAGTAAGAGCTATGAATATGACTATGGAGTCTTTAGGCGTCCCCTTCGTCGTCTTCCTGCGGAACGGGCTCGGGAACAATGTCTTCCTGATATGAAATGATTAAATAAGGAATGAGCTACACTAGCCCAGTAAAGACATCACGATATCTCACCGTCACGAAGGTAAAGGTGGGTAGAAAACACAAAAAGACCAATGGAGCATAATTTACAACAAATGCTTTTATCAATAATAAAACCTTTACCATCCACTTACCTCGGTAAAATTCATAAAACAATATACGAAAGCAATAACATTATCATCATCATTAAATCATATAAACTGTATAACATAATACTTATCACGCCTTATGTAATTCAATCATTACACAACATATTTTTCCTCTTTTACCAGCCTACTAGTATCCGTGGGGATCCATAGGGGTCCCGCTATCCGTGAACCTTTAACATTTACAACCTGATTCCAGGGCCGTCCCCATACCCCGTCCGGTATGGGTGCCAAAACTATAAACCTCAATACCCCGTCCGGTATGAAGGTGAAACGGGCCGTCTCCATACCCCATCCGGTATGGGCGCCAAAACACATAAGGTCTCCATACCCCGTCCGGTATGAGAGACCACAATCCCGGTAGGGTTCCCTACGGACCCAGTCCGTCCACCATCTCCCAGGATATCTAGTCAGGCTGATCAAATTATACAATTATCAATTTACATAACCCTTCATTCCCCTTTTCCTCAGTCAGCATCATCAATTCACACACAAACAAGCAAAACAGTAATTTATGCCAAACAAGACAACATACAGCATCGGTTACTCAGTCATTCAACCCATAATCAATAAAACAGTAAAATATGCACATGAAACTGTGAAATAAAAACATCAGACCTCATACTGTATTTAAAACTGTATAATAGGCCAAATAACAGTTAACCGACAAACACACTAGACTCGGGCTCCATTAGCGACCTTAAGCAATTTCACACATTCGTTGATTCAAGAAATACCGTTTTATCATTATTGAACTTTAATACCGTGATAGAAAATAGGGTGAGGGGTCCTTACTCGTTTCGGGGTCCGAACACGGCTTCACAGTGCGCCTACAGGCTGTCCCTAATTTTCCCTGAATTTTTCCCGGGGAACTGAAACGCACTATTGGTACTTGCACGTGTTCCAAAAAATCCCAAATTAGACCCAGGGCCCCTTTCGGCCAATATCGCAATTCCGGCACGGCGGCTCCGCCGTGCTCCGACGACGGCATCGCTGCTTACGGTGGCGATTCGCCTCGAGTTGGCCGTTTTCGGTCACACTTACATCGGTCCCTGTGATAAAACAACCTCAGGGCCCTCGGGGGGCCAAAAAATTATGAAAAACCATAGCTTATCGACGGCGGTGCTCTCGGGTACGGCGGCTCTCTGGCGAGGTTCGTGTTTTGGTGATTCGGCTCCGATCAACCTGTAGAGAAAAGAATGGTGATCACGGTGATATAAAAATTGCATCAAACGGAGGCCGGGAAGGGCCTCATCAGAGGCAAAAAATCGAGGAGGGGCGCGGCGGCGCTGCTGGGTTTTGGCCGTATTTTTCGGCCGTTTGGCCAGGATTTTGGCTCCGATTTGGCCACAGGGGAACTCAGCGTGGAAAAATGAGTTGGGGTATGAAATTTACCTCGATCGGCGGTCGAAAATCTCCCCGGTACGGCGGCGGGTGGCGGCGGCCGGCTCCTCCGGCGTCTGGTTCGTCTTCTCCGGCGAGGGCAGGCGGCTAGGGTTTTTGTGGTCAGGTGTGGGGGTTCTATTTATACTCTTTTGCCTTTTGATCTCAGTCGTCCATTTTGATTAAATCTGGGCCGTCCGTGCGCGTGCATCTGGGCCGTCCGTGCGTGTGCATCTGGGCCGTCCGTGCGATTGCATCTGGGCCGTCCGTGCGCACGCTTGATCTGGGCCGTCTGTGCGCGGGGGGACGCATCTGGGCCGTCCGATCCGCGCGCACGCGGATCGCCCACGTGGCCCGTTCCCTCGACGTGGTCTTGCCACGCGGCAGGTCCTGGTTGGCCAGGGCTACTGACTGGGCCGCTGACGTGGCTGCTGACGTGACGCTCTTTTTTTTTTTAATTAAACTAAATAAAATTAATACTAACAAAAAATGCCCAAATTGTTTGGGCGTTATACAGTCCGTCCACCATCTCCCAAGATATCCAGTAAGGCTACCATTCATTTATTCACTTAATCAAGCAATTTCCTATTTACATATAATTTTCAGTTCCACAATTTAACTGTAAATCACGCAAAACAAGCAATACATGCATCAAGAAAATACAACTGAATCATCTTACCAACTCCAGCGTATTATCATGCATTTAAAACTGTAAAATTAATTAATTAGTTAAAACAGGATAAACAGTGATAAATAACCGGTTCCGCCTCCATTAGTAATCTATAATTAATTATCGAGATTTTTTAAATTATGCAAAATGTCGTATTATTTATAATTAAACTTCCATTTCATAACAAGAAATAGGGTGACGGATTCTTACTCGAATCGGTATCTGAAACACTAAACTTTTAGTTGCGTCTACTGGCGGTCTCCGGGTTTCCTGATTTTTCTTCAGGGATTAAAATGCACTTCAAGTAACTAGAAATACCCGAAAAACTCAAAATCGGTGTTAAAAATCATTTTTGGTCAATTTTAGAATTTCGGCACAGCGGGATTGCCGTGCTCTGGTGATAGAACCACCGCCTGCGGCGGTGGTTTGTTTCGAACTGGCCGTTTTCGGCTGATTTTATATTCATCCCTGTTAAAAAATACGTTAAGGGGACTCGATTGGCCGAAAAAATTTAGAAAACAGAAACTGACCAGTGACAGGGTTTCTCGGTACGGCGGCTCCGTCAGTTCACCTTTGTGGTTGAACGTTTTTCTTCGGTCAACCTGTGGAAAACAGAATGGTGAATACAATGGTGAAAAAATTGCATGAAACGAGAATCGGGAAGGGCCTCATCGGAGGCTGTTTTTAGTTTTTCCTGCGATGGCGCTGCTGGACTTTACCTGTAGTTTCTAGCTAATCTACCGGTCCTTTTGCTACGATTTGGCCATGGGGGTGTTTAAAATCAAATTTCAAGTGAATGAAATTTTTTTTACCTTTTTTGGCGGTCGGAGGTGGCTTCAGCATAGCGACGGGCGGCGGTTGGCTCTCTTTTCCGACGACTAGTTCTTTTTCTCCAGCGAGAGCTGGCGGCTAGGGTTAGGGTTTAGTGTGAAGTAAGATATTTATACCCATCTCCCTTTAATTTGGACCGTCCATCACGTTTAATCTCGACCGTCCGATCGTGTTTAAAAAAAATGAATCTGGACTGTTCATTGCGATTTGATATGGACCGTACAATCATGTTTAAAGAGGGAACTGATCTAGACTGTCTGCGTGCGCGGGACCAAATCTGGACCGTCCGATCACGGACACGTGAATTGTTAGCGTGGTATCCCGCATGACACCGAGTCAGCGTGCCTTGCCATGCGAGGTGCTCCGGTTCGTCGGAGCTGCTGACTGAGCGGTCTTACGTTACATATTTTTCTTAAATTACGTTTTGACCTCTAGTTTTCGATTTTTCTTTTCAAAAATATCTCATGAACCTAAATTTTTTTCCTTTTTTTCGAAAATTATTTTCAATTTCATACTCCACCTATTTTTTTATAATTTTTATATTAAATAAAAATTCATAAATTTAAAAATTATATTTTAGACATTAATTTTAAAATTTTAAAATTAATTCTGAGTATTACAAAAATTAAATTTGTTACTGTACGCTTATTGAATTATATAGTTAAAAAGAATTATTAAATAGTTGACTTTCAAGTAAGAATGAGTTACTACAATCTTTGTGACAACCGTTCAATCTTTAAACTATTCAAGAATCTTGTGCTATATAAAAGAAACAAAGATATTGATGTTAAATATTATTTTCTAAGAGATCTTAACAATGATAGAGTAATTGATTTGAAGTATTGCAGGAGTGAATATTAACTTGCTGATATATTTACAAAACCTTTCTAATTTTTTTTCTTTCAAAATATGAGAAAGTTATTGTGCCTTTACACTTTGAAAAATTTTAATTAAAGAAGGAATAATTTTTTTAAAAAATTTTAATTTAAATAATGAATTGTTAAATAAATTTAATGTTTATCTTTTATCATAAATTTAATTAATTTAAATTATTTATTATTTAAAAAGCTGATAAATGATAAACTTTGTATAATAAACTTTTTTTCATTATTTAAGAAAATAAAAAGTGATTAAACTCATATATCAACATTATATTTATCATTTAGGATTATAATAAATAATTATAAAAATTTATGTATATCTTTTTATTATTGTAATTTATCTATTTAAGATATGACTAATTTGTTAAAAATTCAGATAAAAAAAATTTAAATCAATATCTAATTTTCTTCTAATCTTTTCTGAATTTATACATATTTAGGCTTTCCAAACTAAATTCCTTTTCCTATTCTCAAATTTTGGCTCTTATTATTTTTCTCTCTCTAATCGACATTCCCAAAACGACAGAAGCTCTCCCCATTTTCTCTTCTTCCCCTGAATCACCTTCTCTTTTAGTTTCCTCTCTCTCTCTCTCTCTCTCTCTCTCTCTCTCTCCCGGCTCCTGATTTTTCCTCCTTTTTGCTCTCCCAAAACCCAGATCCAATAATCCTTCATCTTTTCTAAAATCCCCCTCTCTCTCTCGCTCGCTCTTTTAAAATCGAATCCCACCTCTCCCCAGACGCGTCTTTCATTGTCTTCTCCTCCTCACCTGTTGCGTCCCTGCTACCCAACAGCTCTCTCAATCGTCCTCGTTTGTCTTCTTCTTCTGTGTTGTGGCTTTAGGGTGTCGGTTAATCGGTCATGGGCTTTGTCCTTGCGACAAAATTGATTTGGGGCTTGGAAAAAGGTTGATTTTGGGGGTAATGTCGATCCATTTTAAGGGTTGAAAAGAATGAAGAAGATAATTTGATTTTTAAAAGAGTGAAAGTTAAGAATAAGTGAAACCAAAAGATTAGATTTTGGGCTCTCTTTTTTTTATTATTTATTTTTATGTTTACAACAATGATAATAAACTTAGTTTAAAAATAAAATTAATTATGTATATCAAGTATAGAGAATTCATTAACTAAATCCTTAATTTTGTTTTTTCATTTTTCAAATCCCCATCTTTCACATTCTTTATTTTTTATTTTAACCCTTTCTTCTTTTCTTTCCTTATAAGTCAATTTCTTCCGTGATAGTTGAAATACTCTTTGTAAGAGTTACATTCTCCCATACAAGCTTTCTTAAATATTTATGTAATTGTTCAAATACATCTTATAATTTCATCGTAAGAATATCTAAGATTAGTAAAATATATTTCTTCATTTTGATAGTCATTTTGGACTATTAAGCCAAATGATTGAGCATTCTTGATCTCCAACACTTTTCCTACAACTTTCGTTAACATCAACTCAATGTACCAATTTTCTTGATCAGTTTACAAAGTGAAATTTCATAAAAAAAAATATTACACAATATAAGAAATTCATAGCTTGAATAAATTTTCTATCGTTTTCATTCTTAATTTCTACAAAGAATCATTTATTTTATGTGGAACATGAAGATCATCTATAATTATATTCTAATATCAAAACTCATAAATTGAAATGAAAGTTTACGCTATATTTTTATGATAATTACGATTAGTTCCACCAAAGAGATGTAATTTAGAGATAGAATGATCTTTATCATATACGGTTACTATAAAATCTTTTTTTTTTTAAATGGTTAAGTCAATAAAAATTAGAGATGAGATTTTAGTACCGACTATTGTCCCAAAAGAGTAAAGCAATCCAAGAGGGTGGTAAACTAGGTTTTACAAATCTTTAGGTTAATACAACTATAAATTCAATACTTTTCATTTAATAATCTAGAAGAAATAATAAATGCTTATGAAATAAATGAGTTAAGGAAAAAAAAAAAAGTACAAACACCATTTATAGATGTTTAGAACGATCTTAACTTGTACCTACATTTCTCCTCAACTCATAGATGTGAGAGTTTCACATGTTTCGACAATCTTCTTATAAATATTAATTTAAGGTATTTAGTGTAAAGGTCCGGAATCTTAAAGTAAATGAATTTATAATTTAAATGCGAAAGCGAATAAATAGAGTTAGAGTTTATATTTTTTACACAATAATTTAAAATGCTCAATAGGATTACGAGAATATCTATTCTAAAAGTCAAACGATAATTAAAAAAAAAAGAATAAATAAGTATAATAGGACAACATTCACTAACACTTGAAGGGAGTTCGGATGGTGAACTACTCACAACCCTCTTACTGATCAGAATCTATATCTTGATCTTGTTGATTTGAAATAGTTAATGAAAGGGTGAGGTACACTAATCTAGTAAGAATATCACACTAATCACATATACGAGAAACTGAAAATTGATAAAAATAAGAAAAAAACAACTAATAGAGTCATTGCTTTAATTAAATACATTTAACTTCAAGATGTTTGTTTAATACTTACCATTACGAGTTTTTCAAAAAATAACCTATGAAGACTTATATATATACTATTTTTTATTTTCACGCATGAGAGAACAAGAGACGATAATTTTCCTTTCTTACTTGCTTACTGGTACCTCTGGGGGTCCATAGGAATGTCTCTCTATTCGTGAGCCCAATATCTAATTTTAACAATTAACTAGCTGTTTCCATACGCCGTCTAGTAATGGGTGCCAAACATTTCATCGCCTTGGTACCCCGTCCGGTATGAGAGTGAACCATATCTCTCAAACCTTTTCAGTATGGAATTTTTCAACTCTGTTCGACTGAGGTGATGTTCATGGTAGGGTTTCTTATATACAGTACCCGTCTGCCCTTTCTCTGGGTACCCAGTAAATCTTTTACATAAAGATTCTCATTAAGCAAAACAACCAACAAACACATACCAATATCTCATATTATATTTATAGATCAATTAGATGATATTTATACAGATGATATATCTTATCATAATAAGAGATCGAGTAACTAGATAACCGAATAAATCAGATAAATTAATAAGACTATTGAAACTATAAATTAAGAACATGCATAAAGCGATAATAAGCAAGTAGGATAGTACATAAAAATAAATAGGAAATCAGGACAATTGTGAACTAATCAGTTTCAGCTCCACTAGTAACTTATAATTATTTTTTTTAAGATTTTCTAACTTTTCAATAAAACATAGAATTATACATCGTTAAGCCTCAATTTATCGTAACGAGGAATAGAGTGAGAAATTCTTACCCAGATTGGTATTTTGAGACGTCGCACTATCTAATACGCCTCTTAACGGGTACTGAATTTTCTGAACTTTTTATACGGAATTTAAAACAATTGTCACATACCTAAAAATACTCTAAAAATTAAAAATTGATGTACAAAACTCTTTCCAGCCAATTTTGGGGTTCTGGCACGGCACCGCTGTCGTACTCAAGCATTGGCTTCGTCGCCCGCAGCAGTGGTTCACCTCGACCTGGCCGGTTTTATCCGATTTTACACGTATCCTTGTAAAAAAACATGTCGGGGGCCTCGATTGGCTGAAAAATCACAAAACACCAAAACTACCAGCAAGGAGGGGGATCTCCGGGTGTCGCAGCTCCATCGGTTCTCCTTCGGAATTGGGATTCATTCTTTGGCTAACCTGTAAAGAAAAAAAAGATAGTGAACACAATCATCGAAAAATTGCGTGAAA